>VZRX01021007.1:135198-147509 GCA_013398075.1 Notiomystis cincta | reverse complement strand
CTCTTCCTCTCTTCCTCTCTTCCCTCTCACACTTTTTTGAGATTTCTGAAAGCTCTAGCAATTTCTAAACACTATTTTTGCCAACTTCTTGTTCTAAACACAAGAATTTTGCTTCTCAGCTTCTCACACATTTTAAGTCTCCAAATAGAAATCTTTAAAAAGCAGCTCCTGGCTGAGCAGGGGACTTCAAGACCAAACTCTCCAAGACCAGCTGAGCCCAACAGCCTGGAGGTCACTGAGCTGTGTCTCTTCATTTTGGGAATCTGCCACTTGGAGAATCTGTTGTTTTGGAGAAACGTCCCCTGAATCCTCAGTATTCCATCCTCAAAAAACTCAGCAAACAAGCAAAACGTCAGAGCTTGTGTCAGGGCTGTGAGAACTGAAAGAGAGCCTTGGGAAGTGCTAAGAACAGAGAATTTATTTAGGTTGGAAAGGACCTTAAAGATCATCAAGTTCCAACCCCCTCCTGTGGGCTGGGACATCTTTCAGCACCTTTCCCAGTATTCAGGTTGCTCCGAGCCCCTTTCAACCTGACCTTGAACCCTTCCAAGGATGAGACATCCACAACTTCTCTGGGCAACCAGTGCCAGGGCCTCACCACCCACACAGGGAAAAATTCCCAATATCCAATCTAAATCTCTGCTCTTTTAGTTCAGATTGTAGATATCACATGTTCTGTGGAAATTGGTCTCAACGAGGGCTTCTTTTTGAAGCCAAGCTACTTTATTTTGACAACCAGAGACCATTTCCAAGAACAGGATTTAAGATGCCCAAAGAAGGAGCTGTTTCTTGTGCTCTCATCTTGCTGCATCTCTTTAACCATGCCCACTGTCAAAACAAGCAGCAATGTTCCTATTCCAGTTTATTTTTACTCAAAGCAAACATCAAACCAAGTAAAAATATCCCCCTGGTTGCTTTGCTCAGAAGATCAAGAGGGGCGGCACCTTCAGAGCCTTGCTCTGTCCTTCCTACAAAGGAAATAAATCTGGCATTTATGGCAGGAAAGCTCTATTTTTAGTGATCCCAATTCTGTTTCCTCCTCTTTGTGTGTCGCTGGCACTGCTGGGGTGCTATTGCTGAGTGACACCTTTGCCTGCCTGCTCAGCATCTTCAAACATGACCGTGACAACTGTTACACCCCAAAATATCCTGGTTTACCAACCCTACATAGTTTTGATACTTTCATAGCACCCAGTGCACCCAAAAACCCACATATGAGGGTGACTTTTTTCAGAAAATTAAGTTCTCTCTTTCTCTTAGAGCCTTGATGCTTTATGATCTTTATTTTATGCCAGCGAATCGAAGTGGAACGTGCTGAATTAAACATAGAGAGCCCAGGAATGGTGCCAGCTAATAAATTCTACAGTAAACAGGGAATCCCACCTGCTTGCAGGTGTCTCTCTTGTTTTGTGGGATGAGAGCAATGGGCTTAGTAATGTTACACCACTCTCAGTCATTTCAAGGAATTCTCAGAGCAGGAAATTGCCATGGTGCAAGGAATGTTGGCACAGATCTCCCCCAGCAGAGTTCAGTGAGGAACAGAAAGATATGAACAGAGGAGCATCCAAACTGAGCAATTCACATTAAATTGGTCTTTGGAATAAATGCAGTGTACAAGGAATTATAGTCCCAGAATGACTTTTTTCACTGTTAATAAAAAAACCAACCCCAAACCATAAAAGAGTTTATTCTTAAATCTTTGAGGAAGGTACAGAGGGAATGGTTCTTCCCCACTGCCAGATTTTAAGACAATGAGAAAGGGAAAATTATTTTTGTTTGGAAATATGACAATTTTTTTGTTACCTCTACTTACCTCTAATTTTCCAGATAACACAGAATCAATCACAGAATGACTTGGGTTGAAATGGATATTCAAGATCATCTCATTCCAACCCCCTGCCATGGGCAGGGACACCTTCCACTATCCCAGGTTGATCCAAGCCCTGTCCAACCTGGCCTTGGACACTTCCAGGGATGGGGCAGCCACAGCTTCTCTGGGCAATCTACCCCAGGGCCTCATCACCCTCACAGGGAAGATTTTTTGCTGTCTAAGGAACAGATAAAACAACCTTGATTGAACAGAAAATGTGGTCCAAAGCAGTGATTCTGATTAGCCCAGAGCATTTCGGAGTACTGAACACAGCACCTTGAAGGGAACCTTTGCAGAAAGCAAAACTGCTCTTTTAGGACAAGGAGGAGGGAAATTAAAGGGTCAAAACCAACTGAAATAGGGTCTAAGTTCAATTAACTGATCTTTGAAAAGAACAGAGGCAAATGCTGTTAGAGAAAATGCATTAGAGGAAAGGATGTTGCTGGTCAAGCAGGTGCTCTGGTGGTTCTGGGGATGATGGTTTGTGCTTATTGTTGATTATTCACTCTCTTCCAATTGTTTTTCCTTAATTTTTCTCTTTTTGGCCTGTTTAGGTATTAAACATATTTTTAATCAAGCCAGAAAACTCCTCATTCTTCAGTTTCAATGCAAGGATTTATTTTCCCTTGTGATTTTGAGACACTGGCCATTAACATCCCATAATAATTCTCTCCAGAAAGGGGGGCTCTTAAATTGCCATGTACATAAGTGACATTTTAACATGTCTGCTCTTCATTAACCCACTGAGATTTCTCAAATCCTAATTAGGAGCCAGAGGAGGAATCCATTCCTGTCCTTTCAAGACCTCCCTTCCCCCAGAACTTCTGCTGTAATTTTTAAATACCTTTTCCTCTGCCTTTTCATCCCACACAAGTGCACCAGGGCAGCTTTCCTGGAGATTCTTTCAGAGTTTATGGGGCATGGAGAAAATTCAGGGATGATACTGTAACCATCTGGAAAATGGGTCTTTTCTGGGATGAGATGAGAAAAGAGGATAATGTCCTTTTTTTGTGTGTTCTCACCCAGCAAAGCTGGGTAAACTCCACTCTGGACACATGAGAAACAGAGAAATTGCAGCTCCTCTCAGCCACAGGCTCGTGTGATAAACATCACATAGCAACAGAGAATTTTAGAATTATGGAAGGGTTGGAAGGGACCTTAAAAATAATACAGTTCCACTAAATCAAGATGCTCAGAGCCCCATCCAGACATTATAGGATTTCTCCTGGGTGCCAGGTGAGTCAGTGAACCTCCAGTGGCTCAGGCAGGTCTTGGATTCACAGTTCAACCCCAGTTTCAGACTGATCTCAATCTCTGTCTCAGACAAAAAAGCTTCTTTGGCTGGTTTCAAAGAAGTGATATTTCTGTGAGAAATGTCTCCTTCCAGGGGATTTATTTTTTTTAATGAACAAACCAAACATCCCCTCCTTCCCCTTCACTCCCATCCCAAACCGTCACTTGACATTTTTCAGTCTCCTACTTCAAAGTTTTAAATTTCATCTGGAAAAGGTGTCACCACCAAAATGTTCCATGAGAAAAATAAACCCTGTGGCTGTTTTCCACATGATCTTGCTTGTCCTGTGGGCTCTGTCTCAATCAAACCCATGAGTTTCTCTTGGTGCTGGCTCCAGGGAATTTTGATGCTGTGGCCACCAGGAGCCCAATTCACAGAATTCCAGAATTACTGAGTTTGGAAAAGACCTCGAGGTCATCGAGTCCAACCTGTGACCAATCCCCACCTTGTCACCCAGAGCAGAGCACTGAGTGCCACATCCAGTGGTTCCTTGGACAGCTCCAGGGATGGGGACCCCAGCACCTCCTTGGGCTGCTCATCCTAATGCTTAACCTCCCTTTCCATGAAGAAATTCCTCCTGAATTCACCACTCCAGTTGGATTAACAGTTCCCTGGGTAGCAGCATCAGCTGTTTCAATGTAGTTCCTCACCTGTACCACTGAGGGAAGAGCCAACCCTTGGGTTTTGTGCATCCTGGAGTGGCATGGAGCTCTGAATTCAACCCTCTTCCAAAAATGTGGTGGAATTAGCAACTGGTACCCTGGAAAATCACAGAATCATGGAATGGTTTGGGTTGGAAGGGACCTTCAAGATCATCTTGTTCCACTCCTCTGCTATGGGCAGGGACATCTCCCAGGTTGCTCCAAGCTCCATCTAACCTGGCCTTGGACACTTCCAGGGATGCGGAATCATAATTTGGCTGTCAAAGCAGACTCCTTATAGAAATATTAATCATTGCTGTTGTGCTTCTCATAATGACATAATTAATATATTAATGTGTAAGAGAAGAGGATTTGGGAAAATCTGGTGTCCCAGTGATGAGTTTTGTTTCTATTTCTGCTGCATTTTAACATTTGTTGGGCTGTCACCACATTAAAGGTGAATTCCAGCTCAGGCTGGTTTTGCTTAGCGTGGATATTTTACCATGGAGATCTCTGTGCATATGCTGGATGATATCTAAATTTTCTTTTATGTTCACTGCCCTGAACTTACATTTACAGCAAATGATTTCATAGATTTCCGTTCCATATCCCAGGGATTTATTTATAGAGGGTGGCAAGAACATTGGTTTATTTTCTCTACCAATTTGTCGCTTTCAATGCTTGTCAGCCAGATTTCACTTTTGAAAACACACAAAAGATATGTAAATCCAGTTTATATTTCTGGAGGTTTCCCCATATCAAAAGGATTCAGAATTAAAAAAAAAAAAAAAAAAAGAAAAGCTGAATTAATCTTATTTGGAAAGAACTCAGTCCTTCTTCAATATTTCTTTACATAGGATTCCTGGCTTTCCATCAAAAAACCCTCCTTCCACAACACCTGACATTTTTCACCCAGAATGTCTTCAGATGTTGGAAAAACAAAGTCATTTTTTGGATAAATCTGCTAAAAAATAAAAACTGCTCACCTTTAGAATGTGAAAATTCTCTTTTCAAAATATTCCAAATCCAATTCTAAGGCTTTCCTGGTTTTAATTAAAACTTGAAGACTTCTGACAAATACAAACTCTTTGCATGAAAACTTGGATGAAGAAAGGCCATTTCCATCCCTGAAAATTTGTTATTCCTTAGAGCAGACACAGGTTTGTTTGGAGTCATAGCTAAGATCCCTTTTCCTCGTAGTGTGCAAAAGCAAACACGTTTTTTAGGGAGTTTCATCAAGTTGTTACTCCTTGTTTGCAAAAGGGGAGTATTGTGTGACTTCCTGCAGGGTGTATGAGAATAAAAGGCTCCTCACACTCGATATTTTATCCCACATTCTGGAGTTATTTATCCAGCCCCAAGTGAAAACCCAAAATAGAACAGGCAAAGCCTCTCTTTGCAGTCCTCCTTCCCCTATTTCATGATGATGAACACCAAGCTCTGAGCAGTGAAAAAGCCCCATCCATAACTGGGATTTTTTTCCCCCTAGCAAATAACAAATAGATATAGGAATACAAATTTTAGTCTCCCCACAAAAATTTGAATAACAATGGTAGATGGAATCTTTGCACAGGAGACAATGAGAACCAAATTTTTCAGGTTTGTCCCACGGGACAAACCTCACATGTTCCTCCTTTTAATAACCCAGAGTTTACTTTTTTGATTTTTGCATTGTCTTAACCAACCAAATCTCTGCAGACAGAGAGATTTGGGATTTTGCAGCCTGGAGAAGGAAAAGCTCCAGGGAAACTTCAGAGCTCCTTCCAGTGCCTAAAGGGGCTCCAGGAGAGCTGGAGAGGGACTTTGAATGAGAGGTGGAGAGACAGGACAAGGGGGAATGGTTTTGACCTGAAAAGGGTGGGTTTAGATTAGATATTTGGAAGGAATTCTTGGCTATGGGTGCTGAGGCCCTGGCACAGGTTGCCCAGAGAAGCTGTGGCTGCCCCATCCCTGGAAGTGTCCAAGGCCAGGTTGGACAGGGCTTGGAGCAACCTGGGATAGTGGAAGGTGTCCTTGCCCACCTGCAGGGGCAGGGAGTGGAACTCAATGATTTTTGAGGTCCCTTCCAAACCAAATCATTCCAAGATTCTATGATTGCAAAAGACTTCTTTGTCCTCCTGTAACCACCACAATTGAGAAGCCAATTTACCAAAAAAACAGGGCAGTGAATGAACCATCTCCATCTTCCCCGGACTGGAATTTTGTTCCTATGGGTATCCTCCAGCCTGCAGTCACCTTAAATGAGAGCCACTTTAATTTTTATCTTCCTTGGAAAAACTTTAAAACTCTTCAGTTTGCAGAATTTAAATTTTCTAGTGACATTAAAGGTTGTGCTGAGACTTATTTGGATGCTCCCCAAAGAGACAAACCTGCTGTGCTCTTGAGCACCACAAAAATATTTACCCAGGCCTTACACAAATAAAAGGTTTTTATGGTTCCTTCAAAATTATAAATGGAATTTAGATTACATTAAAAAAAAAAAAGGCAGCATTATAAAAACCCTGATAAAATATGGTGGAGGGAATGTTGTACTGTTTATCTCCTGTAGAGATAAAGTTGTGAGTGGAGAAATGGTGACCTCCAAATTACAGAATCATTAAGGTTGGAAAAGACCTCCAAGATCATCAAGTCCAGCCTTCCACCCAATGCCACCAGGTCCACTAAAACATACCCACAAATGCCCCATCTGCTCATTTTTTGAACACTCCCAGGGATGGTGACTCCACTCCTTCCCTTGGGAATCTGTTCTAATGCTCAACCACTATTTAAGTGATTGTTCACATATTTGAAATAAACCCCATTTGTGTTTTCATACCTCCAGAACATTTTTCAAAGGAAAGTTCTTACTCTTCACATGTACCCACCCACCCAGCATCGAATTTAGGGCACTTCTGGAGAAGGATTCACGTCCTTGTGGAACAATACCAGAGAGCAGGAACCATGCAAGAGAGAATTCCCAAATCCTTGAGGATTCCTCCAGTGCATTTACAGTGTGGCTTGACTTAGATAACTGAGTGGTTTGGATTCAAAGGAAACTTCAAGATCATCCAGTTCCAAACCTCCTGCAATGGACAGGGACACCTTCCACCAGACCAAGTAGATCCAAGCTTGGCCTTGGACACTTCCAGGGATAGAGCAGCCACAGCTTCTCCGGGCAACTTGTTCCAGGGCCTCAGCACCCTCACAGGGAGGAATTTTGTCCTAATATCCAACCTAAAACTCTCCTTTTTTAGTTTTAGTTGCCAAGATGTCTTTCTCAGACTGATGTCTGACTTGACAGAGACTTCTGCTCCTTGAGCTCCATGGTTTTTCCATAGTCCTGCTCACACGTGGATCTCAAACCATCCCAAACCTGGTGGGTGTTTGGGAGGCTGTTCCAAAACCTTCTTTACTTTTCATACTTAGAAACATTTTTCTTTCCAGCCAACAGTCCTTTGAGACAAGTTTTTTTTTTTTGTCCTGGTGCCAGCTTCATCCTGCAGCTAAAATAATTCTTCCTCTTTCCTGCTGCTTGTCTGGAGGCAGAGTCTGCAGACCAGGCCCACTCCCACTCAGCTTCCAGCTCCAGCCAAGCTCTTCCAGTCTTTTCTATTAAAAGAAACTCTTTAGCTCTGACAGCCTCTGCAGGTTTTCTTTTCCTGCATGGATTTCACGTTGCACCATCTCGTGAAGGTGAGTGGATGGGTTTGTGATATTCCAAACAAACTCTCAGCCTGTATAAATATGGAAACTTTCCCCTCACTACAACATTCTCTGCTTTGCAGTGGTGCAGCCTCACCCTTTTTCACACCTTTAATGGTCAAAACAGCCCTGTGATTCATTTGTAAACACAGCTCATTTGTCTTCATCTTTTCAACTTGTAAATCCCAGGAATAAGGCAAGGAAGGACCCAGAGGTGCTGGTTCAGCTGAGTGAATTAAGTCAGTGTCCCATAGGCCAACTCCTGATTCTCTACAGAGCTTGGGTTCTGTTTTGAAGCCAACCCAAAATGTGATGAGTTACCCTCACCCTTCAGAGGTTGTCACTGCTTCCCACCTCAGCTTTTAGCCCAAACTTTTCCTGAAGTTCTCAATTCATGGAATCGCTTCTCCATCACTGTCTGAGTATCTTACAAGGTGTTTCCTCTCATCTTCCTTGCTTCATTTGAGGCTCATGATCCCTCATCACACCTCAGGGGTCTTGCACAAGGTTTGTGTTCCATTGCCTTGGCACACTCTGGGTATCACAAGGATGGCAGTGAGGTGTGTTCATGGCAATATCATTTACTGAGAGCTTTGCTTGGTCAGGCCAGCCCAATAAATGATTAAATTATGGTCTGAAAATGGAGAGAGAAACTACAGAAAGGATTAACCCCTGCTACTCACTCACCCAGGAGATGCTCCTTCCTGTAGCCCTGTTTTGGGATCATTCCTCTTATGGAAATATTTCCTTTCTGTGTTTTTATGTGTATATTCACACAACTCTTTATTTTGGACTGAAAAACTATAAGTATTTCTTAAATCTATACTTAAAAGAACTAAGAAATGCTGGTGGGAATTGCAGAATGTTTTCAGAGAATCATGGAATAGTTTGGGTTGGAAGAGACTTTAAAGATCATGGAATTCCAACCCCCTGCCATGGGCAGGGACACCTTCCATTATCCCAGGATTCTCCAAGCCCCATCCAACCTGGCCTTGGACATTTCCAGGGATGGGGCAGCCACAGCTTCTCTGGGCAACCTGTGCCAGGGCCTCCCCACCCTCACAGGGAAAAATTCCTTCCCAATATCCCATCTACCCCTGCCCACTTTCAGCTTAAAGCCATTCTCTCTTGTCTTGTCTTTCCATTCCTTGTCCAAAATCCCTCTCCACCTCTCTTGGAGCCTCTTTAGGCACTGGAAGAGGCTCTGAGGTCTCCCCAGAGCTTTCTCTTCTCCAGGCTGAACACTCCCAGCTCTCCCAGCCTGGCTCCAGGGCAGAGGAGCTCCAGCCCTGGGGTCAACTTGGACATTCTCTGGACTCCCTCCAGCAGCTCCACATCCGAATTCCGGGGACTCCAGAGCTGTCACAGTTCTCCAGGTGGGTCTCACAGGAGCAGAGCAGAGGGACAGAATCACCTCCCTCAACCTGCTGGTGTCTTCTTTTGAGGCATCTGGGAACACTCTTGGTTTTCTGGGATGCAAATTCTCGTTGCCAGTAATGTTGAGTTCCTCAGGATGGAGTTTGTTGAGGATCTCAGGATCTCTGGATCATCTCACCTGGGGCCCCAGGTCCCACATTATCCACCCACACCTACCAGCTCCTCAGTCCTCCCACCTCCCTGCTGACAGCACAATTTCAATTAATTCCTGCCCCAAACCTTCACACACCCTCCAACCTCTTGTGTGTGGAGGTCACTGTGCAGTGGCCAGGAAAACACATGGAAAATAGGATAGGGAGGAGTTGTCAACAGACTGGTGTGGGTCAGACACCCAAAAAAAATCCCTGGGCACCAGGCAGAGACCTCTTCCCAAGATTTCTTGCTTGGCACCAGGGCTCTGGGACAATCTGTCCCCAGACTGATTTTAAGTCAGTGGAACCCCCCCTTTTTAATTACTCATTTCGCAGAGATATTTTGGTTGCTGTGTGTCTTAGGCTGAGTTAGGTTATGATTTTTTAATGCCACAAGGAGGAAAAGAAACCTTTCACTCAGAATTGACTTTTTAATTTTTTTTTTTGGTTTTGCAACCAAGATAAACAAAACCAGCATTCCAGTCTGAGACTAAAGTTTGTTGTTTTGAACTCCCTGCCTCTAGAGCTGAGCCTGGAAGACATTTTATTTTTTCCCTCTGGAAAGTTCAATATCTGTGAAAACAAAGGTCTGTTTATGTCTTTTATCAGCTGGTCACAGGACATATCACTGTGCAGGCACTGCTGTTCCTCTGTGCCACTCCTTGGAAGCTCAAATACTTCATAAAACTCAAACTTAGCAGCACAAGACCATTTCTTCTGGGTCTCATCTAATGTGGGTGGTGCTTTCACTTCTCATTAGCTCAGGATTAGGTGAATAATGAACTGCAGACACCAGAACCTCAGTACCAAGATATTTCAAGCTCATAGACAAGTCAAGTAAGACTTTTTAATAAAAGGTTCTTGAATATAAATATCTAAATTCTGCTTACTTGGCTTTTTAGGCAGATATCTGTTATTTTTTTACCTTGTTCTTTAACTCATCAATGTCTGTTTCCTATCAAGATACATGAGGATAAATAAGGCCATCACTTCAAAGGAGGAAGGAGGGAAAAGCCTTTGACCTTCCCAAAAGGCTTGGAAAGCCACAGAGAGGAAAATTATCCATTCTCCAAGACTTTTCCTGATCAAGAAAGCTTGTCCTAAACTCAGGTCTTTGTGATTCTTCAGGCACAGAGAATAAACCTCTGGCTGTAGAGCCGAGTCTAAAGGGTGAAACTCTGCACCAGGTTACAGCTGAGCCAGAAACCAAAGGCAACTCTGGACATCAGCCCTGAACTGAAACTCAATGGTTTTGTCCTCTTTGCAGGAAAAGTTGAGGGCAGAACACAGAATTCATTCCTTCTTCCCATCAGTGCCACCGTGGGGAGCAAAGAAAGAGGAACAAAGAAAGACCAAGTGCAATGCTGAGCAAAGGAGGAGGGCAAAGGAAGATGCAGCAAGGCCAGACCTAAGGTGGGAAAAGTCACAGAAAGTCATAAAAGTCGTAAAGGTTCAGAAAATCATAAAATCATGGAATGTTTTGGGTTGGAAGGCACCTGAAAGATCTCATTCCAAACCCCTGCCATGGGCAAGGACACCTTCCACTATCCCAGGTTGCTCCAAGCCCTGTCCAAGCTGGCCTTGAACACTTCCAGGGATGAGATGTCAACAACTTGTCTGTGGCAGGGCCTCACCACCCTCACAGGGAAAAATTTCTTGCTAATATCCAATTTAAATCTACTTTCTTTCAGCTTAAAGCCATTCCTCCTTGTCCTAAGTTCCCAGTTGCACATCCTACCTGCCAGTAAGAAATAAACATTGTTTGTTGATAAATAAAACTGTGACAGGGAAAATCTTACCCCCATTCCCTCTTCCCAGGCTCTCATTGGAGATGTGTAGGAAATACCCATGGTTTTATAATGGAGAGAAGAGGGGAAGTGAGATCTGACTGCTTCTGCCAGCAGGGAGAGACCTGAAATGGGTCTAAATTTGCATTTAGATTTCTTTCTTGGCAGCAATGTTTTCTACGGGGTGCCAGGAGACCCCTCTGGGCTTGAATTATTTCTCAGGGAAAAAGAATCAGCAGCAGCTATTTCATAACCAGAGATACTCTGGGGGAGGGCTGTAAAGATTAGAAGGGGCTGTAAATACTGGGGGAAACAAGCCAGGGCTGGGGGATGATTCACAAGCTGCATCTTTTGCTGGTGCAGGGGGAGGAGCAGGAAAGAAAGGTTTGAATGGGTGTAAGGCAGGAAAAGCCTGTGGGAGGCAGAACAAGCCCTCAGCATCATGGAGCCACAGGGCAAGGTTTGGGACTCGGGGTGGTGCTTCTGGGCAAGCCAGAAATGTAGAACAGAGCCACAGAATCGACTGGGTTGGAAGAGAACTCTCAGATCATCGGGTCCAACCTTGGGCTGAAACATCACCAAGCACTGAGTGCAAAGTCCATTTATTTCTTAAACACCTCCAGGGATGGAGACCTGACTGAGCATTCCATTCTGATGCTTGACAACCCTTTCCATGCAGAAATTCCTCCTGATGTCCCCCCTGGCCCAGTTTGAGGCCATTTCCTCTTGTCCTGTTGCCTGGGAGAAGAGACCAACCTCCACCTGGCTGCCCCCTCCTGTCAGGGAGTTGTGGAGACACAGAAGGTCCTCCTGAGCTTCCTTTTCTCCAGGCTGAGCCCCTTTCCCAGCTCCCCCAGCTGCTCCTGGTGCTCCAGACCCTTCCCCAGCTCTGTTCCCTTCTCTGGACACTCTCCAGCCCCTCAGTGTCTTTCCTGAAGTGAGTGGCCCAAAACACAGGACTCAGGACTCAGGATGTGACCACAACACGATTATAAAATAATCCATCGTAATTTTATGACAGAATTATAAATTAGATACTACATTGGCAATATTTAGATACTTTATTAGCAATATTTAGTTATTTATTAGCAATAAATCTATTTTTAATCATACACATAATCCCGGTGTCCTGTTTGTGGCATGGAACCTTCTCCCAAGATCTCTGTCACACAGAGCAAGGCAAAACTGGAATGCTTGGTGAGACCAAGAACATTTCCATCTGATTGTGGGTAAATCTGAAATTAAATTAAATACAGATCAGATCTTCAGCAGCAAGAGGAGATCAAGGGTGGTTCTGAACCGCTGAAGCAAGGGCAGACAGCTTTGTGTGGAAGTCTTGTCTCTGCTTCTTTACTAGAAAATTCAAAATTAAATAGTTCTGGACCAGACTGACACGATCATATCAGAAATTCATCTTCAAAAAAAAAAAAAAAAAAAAAAAAAAAAAGGACCCAAAAAAGAACAGAAAAC
>VZRX01021007.1:107433-119299 GCA_013398075.1 Notiomystis cincta | reverse complement strand
CCCAAATCACCTGAAAACCAAAGGAAACATGGAATTGTTTGGGGTTTAAGGGACTTTAAGGACCATCCAGTCCCACCCCTGCCATGGGCAGAGACATCTTCCACTATCCCAGCTTGCTCCAAGCCCCATCCAACCTGGCCCTGGACACTTCCAGGGATGGGGCAGCCACAGCTTCTCTGGGAATTCCATTCCAGGGCCTCCCCACCCTCACAAGGAAGAATTTCTTCCTAATCTCTAATCCAAGCCTGTGCTCTTTAACTACTGCACACTGAGCTCTGAGCTCTGCTTCCTGTGGGCTCATGGGCTGCCAGCACTGGAGAGATTCCAGAGGAGGACCACGAAAATTATTCGAGGGCTGGAGCACCTCTCCTGTGAGAAAAGCTTGAGAAAGGTGGGGCTGCTCAGCCTGAAGGAGGCTCCAGGGAGAGCTCAGAGCTCCTTCCAGAGCCTAAAGTGGCTCCAGGAGAGCTGGAGAGGGACTGGGACAAGGGATGGAGGGACAGGACACAGGGAATGGCTTTAAACTGACAGAGAGCAGGGTGAGATGAGACATTGGGAAGAAGTTCCTCCCACTTCTGAATAGGAACAGCTGCTCTTGATGTTCCAGGACCATCCCATGGCCCAGAAGAGAACCAAGGCTCTGTAGGATCAAGAGTTGAGCAATGAAAGGAGCCTCCTCACCCCACAGAACCCACACAGACAAGACCAGGGGAGGAAATGGAGACACACTGGAACAAAGGGATTTGCCTGAGGGCTCCTGAGGGAACCCCTCCAGGCTCTGCTGCAGTGGCCCATCTGTGTCCCTGTCCTCAGGGAAGCTTCCCCTGTTCCCTCTGGAGTTCCATCTGCTCCCACACTGCTCTTTCTCCTGCCCACTTGAGGAGAAGGCAAAACTGGGAGGCAAACCAGAAATGCTGGGTCTGGATCTTGGCCTGGTGGTGGCCGAGGCTGTCAGATGGCATCCCTTGTCAGCTGTTGTTGGTATTATTATTAATTTTATTATTATTATTACTAACTTCCCTTCTCCAAGCAATCCCTATCTCTCCCTACCTATGAGATCCCAGCTGGAAGTGTGTGCTGGATACTGACACACAAAAAAGCTGCTCTGAGGCTTTTTGCTGGGGAATGTTCAACTCAAGGCCGTCCATGGGGCTCTCCCTGCCTGGATTTGGCTTTGTCCTTCTCAATGAGCAGCTCTGAGGGGCAAAGACCACACTTTGAGTTTTTATGACTATGGCAAGGCCCCTTTTCCCCCCTGAAAGAGTGTCCTGGTATCCTCACCCCTTCCCTCTCCTGCTGTTCCATGTTCACATTCCCAATTACATCCAGAGATGCTTTTCCATCAGGAGAGCTGAACGAATGCTGCCTCTTTTCCCCTTTATCATTTTGATAAACTCCATCTGTCCCAGGGGGAGGGAGAGTTTCAGAATATAATGATGGACTTCTGGAGCCATCTCAGAAAGAAAAGCAGAAAAAGGCAGCACACACAAAAGAAGGAAAAAAGAGAAATGTGAGGGCTCAGCCGTGGAGCTGATACAGATTGTGGATGGCTGATCTGTGTTTGCATGAGGACATTAATCATCATTTTTGCCTGGCTTGGGAGTTTTTTTGATTTTTTTTTTTTAAAGACTGCAGCAAACAGGCAGGAGCTGTGAGGGAAAGTATTGAAGCTTCACATATGTGAGGCAGAGA
The DNA here is from genome assembly GCA_013398075.1 of Notiomystis cincta. Taxonomy (NCBI): domain Eukaryota; kingdom Metazoa; phylum Chordata; class Aves; order Passeriformes; family Notiomystidae; genus Notiomystis; species Notiomystis cincta. The sequence goes on along the minus strand of VZRX01021007.1, from coordinate 117,607 downwards.
GCGAGCTGGGAACAGGCAGCAGACGGGGACTTTCAAAGGAACAGACAAGATAAAAACCCCTGCAGCAAAGGAGACCCCGGAGACAGAATGGGAAGCTCCAGCCTGGGATGATATTCAGGAAGGTTTTATTAGGAGCCTGTAAAACTCCAAGCAGGAGTGTTGAGCTGGTTTGTTTTAAAGGGTTGGGGGAAAGAGTTTTTGATTATCCCAGACAATTCTTAATCCCTGCCAGAAACAGGTGCTGGTAGTGCTGCAGTCTCACCTGGACTGGGGTTGTGTGGCAAGGAAAACATCCAATCTCCTATGGGGCCAGGCTGGGAGAGCTGGGAATGTTCAGCTGGAGAAGGGAAGGCTCCAGAGGNTCCAGCCGGGCAAAAGTATGTAAACATTCCGGCTGCAAGGTCAGGCGAGCTGCCGTGAAGAGGCCTCCCGGCTGCAGTCCGAAGGCACAAAAAAAACCTTCCAGCAGGCGATGGGGAATACAAGATCATCCCACGACAACAGGACACAGGGAATGGCTTCCCACTGCCAGAGGGCAGGGATAGATGGGATATTGGGAAGGGATTCTTGGCTGTGAGGGAGGTGAGGCCCTGGCACAGGTTGCCCAGAGAAGCTGTGGCTGCCCCATCCCTGGAATTCTAAGCTGTATGGAGCTTGGAGAAACGTGGGATAGTGGAAGATCTCCCTGCCCATGGGATGATCTTTTAGGTCCCTTCCAACCCCAACCATTCCATGATTTTGTGTCTTGGAGAAGAGCAGGTTAAAGGTGGGAAGGCTGGAAGGAGACACCCAAGTGCCAGCCTGGGCACCTGTGACTGGAACACAAACAGCTCTGGCAGCATCATTGTGAGCAGTTATTAACCACCAAGAGACTTCTCAGCATCGTTTTCCCAGTTTGGAAAGCATCCCAGCAGTCCAACACTGGGAAAAGTGTGTGATTAACAGGTCAACAAAGCAGCATCTTTAATCATTCCAAACAGGCAGCTGAAAGGTTCAGGGACTGACAGGAAACCTGAGGTTCTCAGACAAAAATCTTTGTCTAGAACTGAGTCATCCTGGCGGCATTAATGATAGGGAATAAAGTCAGGGAAATAATGAGAAAATGCTTTTACTGTGTCATTTCAGGAAAAGGGCAAAATGCAAATTAGGCCACTATTGCAGATAATTAGAGGTGAAAAAATAGATGTCTTTGATTAAAACTGGGAGCTAAGGCAGGCTGGAGCTGCAGAACAATGCCTTGTTTTCCCTTGAAAAATCCCAAACCAAGGAAAAGATAAACACAGACATCAGGGAGTTCAAAATTCTCTCTTCCAAGGGCAGATTTGGACTCACTTATTAGAGACATTTTAAAACCCTCAGCATGTCACTCCAGATAAGTGGAAAAAATCTGTGGAATGGACTGTTAACCATGACAACTGCATTTCCAGAAGATTCTGGTGCTGGACCAAAGGCCAGGAACATCAGGAGAGCAGGAAAAGTCAACCCAAAGAGCACCAGAGGGTTGGGGCCCTCTTGAAAAAAATCTTACAGAAATGGGTTCTCCAAGGTCTGAAAACCCCTTGAGGGACAATTGCAGGTCTGAATTTCCAAATTCTCTGCGTTGTTCCAGCTGCTCCAGGCATTCCTATCCTACATCTCCTGAGTCCTGGCACACGTGGAATTACCTCTTCTTTGGAGGGATGAAGGGACAGGGCTGGGATGCAAAGCCCATTTCACTCAATGTCTGTAAGGTCCTGGATAAATTTGTGGAAACCTTTCCTATCAATGCCAGGTTGGATGGGCCTCTGAGCAACCTGTGGAATGTGTCCCTTTACAGGGATAGTTAATGATCTTTAAAGTCTCTTCCATCCCAAACTGCTTGATAATTTTATGCTTCCTCTTCCTTAGCCCCCCAAATAGCTCATGGCAGAGAATTCTTGCTGGGAAGAGTAGAAAAGACAAACCCCACCCAGAATGCAGAGAATCTCAGCTCCTGACCTATATATTTGCTGCATGCAGAAGAAAAAAAAAGTGGTTCAGGTCTCTCTTCCCCATCCTCACTCTGCATTTGGCTCAGAGGCTCCATCACACCAGAACAGCACCGGCATGGAAACCCCTCCTCAATCCCACGCATGTGAAAAGAGCATCGGATTTGTTTGGTTGTTGGAGTCTCTCAGGGTGTTTTCCCTTTTAAAATTCCGGCTCTGTCTCTCTGTCTCCTCATCACTGGGTACCTGGGAGCCTCATTTCTCCCGGAGTTAATGGTAGGGGAGTGCTCGTTATGCAGATGCCAAGGAAGCGTCTCCGTAGCAACGGCAGCCATGGAATTGCTCGGATCTCATTTAGCTCCCCGAGCCATTCATGTCCCTTGCACTCTCAGCAGTGTCCTGCCCGAGGGACAACCTGGCTCCTGCATTTTTTCACACATCCTGGGGTACAGATAATTCCCTAAGTGAAGATCTGAGCTCACCCCCACCAGAAATCTCTCTGCGTTGCTGTTCGAAAATGTGTTGGTTGAAAAAACTCAGCTTTGGAGTTCAGGAAAAGAGTCCCAGCCAAGACAGGGACAGAGGAGTATTCTCAGAGAACAGATGCAGGGGAATTGTCTTCAGGGGTGGTCCTTGCAGTGATGGAATTGTCTAAGTGAAAATCAGATTTCAAAAGGGAAAAACTCAATCTCTGAGGTCCCAAAGGGGTGTAAGTTGTGTCAACAGAGAGATTTACGTGTAGGGTATAGACAAATGCTCTCCAAAATCAAGGATGATGATGTCAGACATTCTATCACCACGATGCAAGCCCATGGCAGCTGCTCTGTCTGGGCAAGGACCTATTGAGGAGACACAGGACAGGTCCAAGGGGAGTTGAGATACTTATAAAGTTTAAAATAGCAAATTACTGGGTGTGAAATAAGAGAAGAAGACTGCTGAGTGGGAGGACAGGTTGGACAAAACAGGGGAGAAAGTCCTGCTGCAGAAAGTACTTGATGTATTAATAACATCAACCTGAAAAAAATACTTTGGATCACAGCAGCAGCCTTTTTAGAACATGGTCCCATGGACAACCTAACCAGTGAACAGGGAATCAGCCAAAATGAACCTCCTGGATCTGAAAAGGAAAGTGGCAGTGACAGAAAGAAATGTGGAGAAATTTTACACCAATCCTTGCAAACCAATTTTCCAATATTTTGAAACTTCCAGCACAGAAAAGGGAAGGGACTGTCTTGCTCTCTCCAGCCATTAGTAAAAATGAGCCTAAGTGAGAATATGTGAAGTCTCCACCACTTGAAGAGCTTTAAAAATAGTGCAGGACACGATCTGTGAGTTGCAAAGTGCCATAAATAATGTTCCTATGAAGCAGGGGACAATAACATTCCACCAAGGGAAATGGAGTTTCCTGGAATTCCCTCTGAAATGCCATTGAATATGAACAGAACAAAATCTGTTGGAGAAAGTTCATAAGAGGCCATGGAAATATTCAGAGGGCTGGAACCCCTCAGATCTGAAGCCAGGCTGGGAGAGCTGGGAATGTCCAGTCTGGAGAAGGGAAGGCTCCAAGAAGAGCTTAGAGCCCTTTCCAGGGCCTAAAGGGGCTCCAGGAGAGCTGGAGAGGGACTTTGGACAAGGGATGGAGGGACAGGAAACAGGGAATGGCTTCCCCCTGCCAGAGGGCAGGGATAGATGGGATATTGGGAAGGAATTCTTCCCTGTGAACGTGGTGAGGCCCTGGAATGGAATTCCCAGAGAAGCTGTGGCTGCCCCATCCCTGGAAGTGTCCAAGGCCAGGTTGGATGGGGTTTTGAGCAGCCTGGGATAGTGGAAGATGCCCCTGGCAGAAGGGTTGGAGCAGGATGGTTTCCCAGGTCCCTTCCAACCCAAATCCCTCTGTGGTTCCATGAAAACCTCTGATGCAGCAATCAGGTGGGAGGCCACTTCCCTTCCCATGGCATGGGATGAGCTACAGGGAAATCTTCACCAGCAGGGGACAGGTGGTGACTCGTATTTAAGGAGCAAGGAGCAGCAGGATTCAGAGCTGACACCATTCCTGGCATCTCCTACAGAGAAATTTATTAAACCCCCACCCCAGGAGTGGCAGCTCCCATCGATCTGCAGTTGGATTTTGGCAGGGATTTAATGACTCTGTGAGGAGCAGGGCCAAGGTCCTCGTGGTTTGTCACCTCCACCTTCAGTGCGGGGTTGTCACGGCCACGTCACGCTGCTTTTATATCCTTCCAGCCAGTGAAGTCTGCCCCTTGACCCTTCACTCTGTCCCCTCTGTGCTCCCTCGACACTCCCCAGTTCTGCCCTCCACATTTTTGCTGCGTGGGAGCTTTTTGCTTTGAAGATTTGTCTCCAATCTTTCAGCCCTGTGCACGGCCAAGCTCCATTTCAACCCCCAGGCTGCACCTTGGCAGGCACAGAACAACCCCTGAACTTTTTTCCAGTGGTGAATTCACCCCTTCAGCTCCTCAGATGTTGAATAGCTCACCAATTTCTCTTTTTGTCTTGCTCAAGAGCTGGAAACTGAGCAACAAAAGAGAAAGGGAAACCACCCACCCACAGAGCAGCTTCGAGGGCTTTGTTTCCTGGCTTGGCTCCTGGCAAGAAAAGGAACTGTGAGCAGGATGCTCTTTTGGGATGCTCAGGATGAGATGCTGGAAGGTTCTGTGACAGCTGCCTAACAGGAAAATTTGGGGTTGTGTTTCCAAGAAATCAGGGCTGAATGAAATCAGGATATGATGCTTTTTGTATTGAGAAAACTCCTTTATCATGATCTCCCACAGACACTTGTGCTGCAGTGGGGCCTCTGTCTACTGCCAAAATTTCCCCTCTGCTTGCACCTCCCTGTTCAAATCCATCCTGTGAGGCAGCAAATCCTCATTAGATCCAGACATCCTTTGTGGAGGGGATTCATTGAATTGGATTCATTTTTCACCTACATCAATAATTTAATCTTTCCTAATGTGGCAGTAAATAAGCAAAACCAAAGGATTCATTGACTGAGGCTGGAGGAGTGAGAAGGAAGGAGAGGGAACAACGTCAGAATCTGCAGTCCAGGGAAGATAAAGCATTTTTTATCTTTTCCAGAACTACAGTGGCAATAAAATCTCCAGCAAATGTAAACTGTGAGGATGGGAATCTATGCAGAAAACCTCTCCATAGGCATTGTCACCTCTCTGTCTGGTTTCCATAGAGATTTGGGTTCCTGCTTCCAGCACAGAAAATCCTGATTGGCATTTTGTACTTTCTGAGAGGTAAAGCCTCAGCAACACAGGAACAAGCTCTGAATGTTTATTAAAGTCCTTCATGGCAGGGGCTGAGCATTTCAGGGCTTCCTTATTTTATTTATTTTGAAAATTATTCTTAATTGCTTTTCAGTTTTCCCCCCCAGGTTTTTCTCATGCCATGGAAAAGGTGCAGGATTGGCAGCTTTGGACTCTGTGATCACCTGGATTTTGGCAAACAAGTAAAGCTGCAGACAAATGGCTGAGCAGGGAGCTAAAAGAGAATTCCTTGATTTCTCCTGATAGTCAGAATTGCAAGGAAATCCAGATTAAGCAATGACTTCATGGGAGGTGGGGAGAATCTTCCACAAAAGCAGAAAAAGGTGGATGCCTAAAGCCACCTCAGTGTGGAAAGGAGCAGAAAATTTGATTTATTTTCTATGTCCTGAACACAGTGCAAAGTTTGGGATGAGCTGGGTCCACTGAGTGGAGATTTTTCTGTTTTGGATGGCAACCAGAGCTGATGTCCAGGGTTGGGACATCCATGGGGTGCTGATTTTGGAAAACAGGCACTAAATATGTCCAGTTCCTGGAGAGGCAGCTCTGCCTGAGTGCACTGGGTCAAATCAATTCAAAATAACCTCAGCAGGCAGATTTCCCTTGTTTGTTTTCCTTTCTCCCAGGCCCTGTTTCACACTGCAGATTTTAGCCAGCACAGCTCCACTCTTTTGCTAGAGGGGATGCCAGGCAGTGATTTCTGCTGACACAGGTGACAAACATCCCAGATTTCCTGTGGTGGCTCCATGAGAAATCAGCTGCATTGATATTCCCCTGGTTTTCCTCCTCTTGGGATCTTGATTTGGAGGCACATCGGGGCTGTTGAAAGGGCTCAGCCTCTTTATCCAATCTGATTAAAGGTAAAAGAAAAAAAAAAACAGTGAAGGTTGTCAGGAAAAATGTAGATTTTGCATGATCTTCATGGATTCTATGTGATTATATTCCAAAAAATGACATTGAGCAGCTGTTTCAAACTCATGTAGGAAAGGTGTAGGGGAAGAAACATTTCCTGGGTTTTCATGGCATTTCTGTGCCATTCCAGGTGCTGGGGTTGTACAGAAATTGTGCAAAGCTGCACCAGTCTGTGTGTGCCTGCTGAAGTGAGGTTCAATCTGAATTTCACTTGGAATGACTGTGATGAAGGAAATATCCTGGTGCCAAGCAAAATCTGGGAATATTTGAGAGGTCTTGTCCTGGACAGGAACTCATGGAAACACAAGGTTCCTGCTCTCCTAGTATCACAGAATCATGGAATAATTTGGACTGGAAGGGACCTTCAAGATGATCTCATTCCAACTCTTGCCATGGGCAGGGACACCTCCCACCATCCCAGGTTGCTCCAAGCCCCATCCAACCATTCTGTGGTTCCTAGGAAAGTGTCCATGGTGCCACGGAGCAGAATTTGCTGGTGATAGGTTTTTACAAAAATATTAGCTCAGCCTGGGTGTTTTTCCAGCAGTTTCTGTGGAGATTTCCAACCTCCCCTCAGCTCTCAGCACTGACTTTTATGGTGGAAGAATTTAGGGTGGCCTGAACAACTGGGTGTCTAAACTTAACGAGGATCAAAAGTGGCATTAATCCAACCAAGTTTATTTAATTCCCAGACACACCTTTCTGATCAAGCCAAAGGGAGCTGGACCACGCTGCATTCAGGCCACTGAATTCCAAAACAGACTGAAGAACACAGGTCTGAAAATCTTCCGAGTAATTTCCGACACGGCTGTGCCTCGGTTGGAGTTTGGGTTTGCTCTTCTGGAACTCGCTGTGCAGGGGAGTCCTCAGGGACAAGGATCTTTGGGAAATGATGAAGTAGTGCCTCCTCTTCTTGACTGCAAGGAGATTTAGGAACTTTTACTGAACATGAGGGGAAAAGTGGTGATTTCTGAGGAAACTGAGCAGGGGAAGCACGGAGCAGCGTTGGAGCTGCTCTCCTGGGAAAACCCCACCCTGTCCTCTGCTTCCAAACTTGCAGCTCCTCATTGTCCCTCATTTTCCACACCAGGAAATGGGGATGCTCTGTGTGAGGTGGATGTGAGCTCTAAAACAAGAAATTGGTGGGGTCCTACACAGAACAGAGGGGTCTGCAGTCACTTTTCATTCTGCCTTCACCCTTGGATATTTAGTAAATCCCTCTCTCCCACCTCTGCCTCCTTTGGAAAACCAGGACACAACACCTGGAATGTCCCCTGTGACTCTGGGACTGCAGGAAATGGAGGTTGCACTGAAGAGCTGAGAGTCTTTCTGTGAGAATCATGGAATTGTTTAGGTAGGAAAAGACCTCCAAGATCATTGAATCCAACCCTTAACCCAGAACTGCTGAGAGCACCACCAAGGACACCTTACTGTGGCCTTCCAGGGCCTGAAGGGGCTCCAGGAGAGCTGGAGGGGGACTTTGGATAAGGGATAGAGGGACAGGACACAGGGAATGGCTTTAAACTGCCAGAGGGCAGATTTAGAAGGGATATTGGGAAGAAATTCCTCCCTGTGAGGGTGAGGAGGCTCTGGCACAGGTTGCCCAGAGAAGCTGTGGCTGCTCAATCCCTGGAAGTGTCCAAGGCCAGGTTGGATGGGTTTGGAGCAAGCTGGGAGAGTGGAAGGTATCCCTGCCCATGGCAGGGGGTGGAATGAGCTGATCTTGGAGGTTCTTTCCAGCTCAAACCATTCTGGGATTCTGTGACCAGCACAGACTTCCTCAACTACTGCCCTGACATCGCTGCCCAATTCTAGGGCAGATATTTAAGGTAAAAACCTAAAGTTTGGCTTTTTTCCTGCTGTCAAAATTGTCAGTGAATTTGGGCCCTGCACTGGATTTGTAATTTTCCAAGTGTGTAACACAGGCTTTGTAATCCTGGTCACAAAGAGGGATTATCCCTTGGCCTCTTTGGGAAAAGATGTTCTGGGTGAGGAAGGGTTTCACACCATTCCAGTGACACTCAGAATATTCTAAGTCCCTGAAATTCATACAGCAGAGGAGCATAGACTGCTGAAATCTTGCAACAAGGAAAATATCTGAGTTTATTTAGTTGAAAAATCAAATCAGGAGAGAGCAAAATAGGGCAAAGTCAGGTCAGATGAGAAACTCTCCCAATATTTCAATTGATTCAAATGAAGCTGGAAAATTATACTTATTCTGGCACTAACTCAACACAAGCCTAAGTTCCATAATGGTAAATTCCAGGGGTTTTATGAGTTTTCTAACCTTTTTCTTACTTTTTTCTTTTGGTATTATTTTTCAAGCTGAAGTCAGTTTTTAAGTGGTGTTTTTCAGAAAGAAGTCAAAAAGCTAATTTCGAAAATGTCAAGATGCAAGTCCTTTAGAAAAATACAAAACACTTTATGCCACCAAGTGGTTCTGGCAAGATTCAGTACTGAATAAAATCTGACTTTCTATTAGGGTTTGTATTTCAATTTTTGTTATGTAGTATTGTCTGAGCACATGTTTAAAAGCACAGGCTTTTAGTGAGTTTGGGAATCTCTGGTTTTGCAGGATATAAATTCATAGGATCAGAAATTGGTGTGGGTTGGAAGGGACCTTCAGGATCATCTCATTCCACTCCCTGCCATGGGCAGGGACACCTTCCACTATCCCAAATTGCTCCAAGCCCTTTCCAAATGGTTTTGGTCACTTCCAGGGGTGGGGCACACACAGTTTCTCTGGGAATTCCAACCTCACAGGGAAGAATTTCTTCCCAATGTCCCATCTAAATCTAAATTCCTTCATCCTAAGGCTGTTCCCCTTGTCCTGTCATTCCATGCCCTGTACAAGTCTCTTTCCATCTCTTTTCTTGGCATATAAATTAAGCTGGAAGTTAATAAACATTCAAGAGGGAATGACTGAAAAACACACTGACGTTGCAGGACCACTTTAACTTACCAGGATCCTAAAAATCCCTAAATACATCCTAAAAAGTAATGTAAACAGCTGTGCCTTCCATAAAAATCACCACAAACTATGTCAAGAATCGAGCTGGATGTACACAGCAACCCTCCTTTCTATTCCTAATGATCAAAAAACAGCTGTAAACACACAAAACCTGCCTGAAATTTATCCTCGGTAGAAATGAGCGTTGCAGGAACAGGTCTGGGACAAAGTCCATGATGGGAGCGAGCATGGAGAGCTCACCAGAGCATCGTCTGGATGTGATAAGTGGAGCCATCAGAGCCGTTGTGTCAATAATGGGATTTTCACAGCCTTCCTTAATTGCCTGGGAAAAGGAGATCCAGGGGAGCAGTTGGGCTGTGCACACACACAAGGCCTGCCTGGAAAGTCGATAAATATGATTTACGTCACTGAACGGTGCAATCTCTTTGATTAAAAAAGGAGATGAAAGACAAAAAAAGGGCTAAAGAAAAGGGAAAAAAGAAACAAAGCAACCTGGGACAGTGGAAGGTGGCACTGCCCATGGTAGGAACTGGATAATCTTTAAGGTCCCTTCCCACCCAAACCATTCTGTAAAATAATTCATATGTGCAATAAGTCCATCTTGGCTCCTTTAAGCTGTCCTGAATAAGCAAACTGAGGAGCCCATCAGTCCAGTCACAAGAAAGAAAGAAGAAAATAAAAATCATCAAGTAAAAATCATCAAGAATTAATGATATTTTTCTCAGTTCTGTGAGTGCTTGGCCTCATGTGCTTTCTCCACCACCTGTGGAATCATCACAGTCAGAAAAGACCTTTGAGATCACCCAGTCCAGCCACTAACCCAGCACAGACACATCTGCCACTAAACCCTGTCCCCAGGTGCCACATCCACAAGGTTTTTGAGCACTTCCAAGGATGGGGATTCCAGAGTGTTCCAACTCCTGATCAACTTTCCCATGAAGAATTTTTTTCCTAATATCAAAACCACTGCTGGTGCAACCTGAGGCTGCTTCCTCTGTGAATATCTCTGCATTTTGGATCTGGCCCCAGAAAAC
>VZRX01021007.1:90166-107079 GCA_013398075.1 Notiomystis cincta | reverse complement strand
CACCTTCCACTATCCCAAATTGCTCCAAGCCCTTTCCAAATGGTTTTGGTCACTTCCAGGGGTGGGGCACACACAGTTTCTCTGGGAATTCCAACCTCACAGGGAAGAATTTCTTCCCAATGTCCCATCTAAATCTAAATTCCTTCATCCTAAGGCTGTTCCCCTTGTCCTGTCATTCCATGCCCTGTACAAGTCTCTTTCCATCTCTTTTCTTGGCATATAAATTAAGCTGGAAGTTAATAAACATTCAAGAGGGAATGACTGAAAAACACACTGACGTTGCAGGACCACTTTAACTTACCAGGATCCTAAAAATCCCTAAATACATCCTAAAAAGTAATGAAAACAGCCGTGCCTTCCATAAAAATCACCACAAACTACGTCAAGAATCGAGCTGGATGTACACAGCAACCCTCCTTTCAATTCCTAATGATCAAAAAACAGCTGTAAACACACAAAACCTGCCTGAAATTTATCCTCGGTAGAAATGAGCGTTGCAGGAACAGGTCTGGGACAAAGTCCATGATGGGAGCGAGCACGGAGAGCTCACCAGAGCATCGTTTGGATGTGATAAGTGGAGCCATCAGAGCCGTTGTGTCAATAATGGGATTTTCACAGCCTTCCTTAATTGCCTGGGAAAAGGAGATCCAGGGGAGCAGTTGGGCTGTGCACACACACAAGGCCTGCCTGGAAAGTCGATAAATATGATTTACGTCACTGAACGGTGCAATCTCTTTGATTAAAAAAGGAGATGAAAGACAAAAAAAGGGCTAAAGACAAGGGAAAAAAGAAACAAAGCAACCTGGGACAGTGGAAGGTGGCACTGCCCATGGTAGGAACTGGATAATCTTTAAGGTCCCTTCCCACCCAAACCATTCTGTAAAATAATTCATATGTGCAATAAGTCCATCTTGGCTCCTTTAAGCTGAATAAGCAAACTGAGGAGCCCATCAGTCCAGTCACAAGAAAGAAAGAAGAATATAAAAATCATCAAGTAAAAATCATCAAGAATTAATGATATTTTTCTCAGTTCTGTGAGTGCTTGGCCTCATGTGCTTTCTCCACCACCTGTGGAATCATCACAGTCAGAAAAGACCTTTGAGATCACCCAGTCCAGCCACTAACCCAGCACAGACACATCTGCCACTAAACCCTGTCCCCAGGTGCCACATCCACAAGGTTTTTGAGCACTTCCAAGGATGGGGATTCCAGAGTGTTCCAACTCCTGATCAACTTTCCCATGAAGAATTTTTTTCCTAATATCAAAACCACTGCTGGTGCAACCTGAGGCTGCTTCCTCTGTGAATATCTCTGCATTTTGGATCTGGCCCCAGAAAACACAGAGATTGTTCCCACTCTGATTTTGAAGGGAATTTCAACTACTTTGAGGCAGTTTATCCTTCACTGGACTATACCTGCTCCAGGTGACTCCCTGTCCTGAGAGCCAGGAGCAGTAATAAGGCATTTTTTCATTAATTAATGAGTGTAGGTCCAATGGCTCTCTGGGGATTTTCCTCTGGAACTGCCAGGAAATAAGGAAATAACAATGATTAGAGTCAAACCTGGAAGACTCTGGGACAAAATTGGAAACCTTATGGGTTTACCTGATACAGGCAGGCATTTTCCAGCCTCATCTTCCTTTCCCACCTCCCATCCCAATCCCATCCATGTTCCTCCAGGGTAGCTTTGGCCACCAGTCCTCACCCTCTCTCCACATGACCTCTCTTTGCCCATTCTCTCAGACCTCCCTCACTGAAGCAACCCCTGATCTTGTGTCCTGTGGGAATGGGCCGTGTGGGGATGGATGATGACAAGGACAGATTTTCCCCTCCTTAGTGTTTTTCCTGGTTTTAATTCCCACAGTGTACAGTGGAGTTCTGCCCCCCTCTGCTGGAAGAGCTCAGCACCTCCAGCTGAGCTCAGTACCCTCAAAGTTCCTGAATTGGAAGGGACCCACAAGGATTATCGAATCCTGGCCCTGTACAGAACACCCCAAAAATCCCATCATGTGCCTGAGTGCAATGTCCAAACACTTCTTGAACCCTGGCAGGGTTGGTGCAGCTCTTGCTGTTTTGCTCTGCAAGGATCAGGTTGTTCATGGCATTTTTGGCCATGTCCACAGACCATGGAAAGTCAAATTGAAGTTCCAAAGTTTCCTTCTCACTCTTGCCAAGGGTTTGTGATTGAATGAGCTGCAGAGAGCCGGAGGCTCCAAGGTCAGCAGCTCTCCTGGAGGCATCTTTGGCCATCACATCAACTCTGTCTCTCCAACCTGAGCTCAAAAGGGATCTCTGGGAGGTCCTTTGGGCATTTATTCCCTGTTGTGAGAGGAATGAGTCCTTCTGTTTCTCCAGCTGACCCATCCAAGTGCACATTGCATCCCACCCTGGACTGTTTCCCTTCATCACTGGAGAAAGACCAGGGATGGAGCAGGGAATGGGGCTAAATCCAGGAGAGTGCAAAGCTTTTCTGGAAGAGGAAGGATTTGCAGGGGCAGAGTCCTTTATCCCTGGGCTGAACATCTTTGGGGCCAGGAATCTGAGCCCAATCTACTGCTAAAAATAAACATTTCAGTTTAAAACACTCTGAGCTCCTTTCCCTGCTGTGTTCCCTGGCTCCAGCCTGGGCAACCCAGGGAGGTTTCAGAGGTAATGAACCCAAGGAACTGAGACTGCATCAGAGAACAAAGCCCCAGCTCCTGGGGCTCTGCTGGGTGTTGGTGATTCTCACTCTCAAAGGTTCTTTGGTGGTCAAGTAGAGCTGATTGATGTCTGGTTTCTCTACCTTGTCCTGCCTTGCCTCAGCTCTTCTGTGAATTTTTCAAACAAGGGTGGGAATGTCATTGTCCTCATTTCAATGGTCCTCTCTGAGCTGTACCCAACGAGAGCCCTGCACAATCCACAGTCCCACAAAGGGCCACTTCTCCCAGCCTCATGGGCTACATCTGACTCAGTTTTGGAGTCTGAGCAACTCAGTGCATTTTATTTTTGTATCAACCACATTCTTTTGCTGAGAAGAAGGATTTTCATAAGCCAGGTAACCCCAATAACCCCAAATTTTCAGAGGGCAGTAGATAACTTGAGTCACCCATGAACCAAGGAAGAAAGATGATAAAATGAGGCAGATATTTCAAAGTTTTATTGTATAAATCTACAAAAGGCTTTGCTACAATAGCAAATCGAGTGTAGCACTGTTCCACTGACAGGTTCTAGTGGCTTGGTGTGATCTTGTAACTCCAACATGACATGTGAGGAATAAACTCCCTGATCCAGTCAGATCTGGGGCAGGTGATGCCGGCTTACAAAGACCTTTTGGCTTCAACCTCTACAACCTGCAGCACTTCCACATGTTTGCCTTTTGTACAAGGTTATTTGAATTAATAGCATCTCTAGTAAAAATAAAAACTCTAAAGTAGTTTCATCAGTAAATGTAAAATTGCCTAGGGAGGAAAAAAAAATGCAGTGGCTGAAATCTGCTAAAGTTCCAGAGGTACAACACATCCACGCTTCTCATTCATGTGACTCTGCCCCAGGAAAATAAACTACCAGTTCTTCCTGGAGAAGCTGGTAATAAAAACCAGGGTGCTACAAGTAAAGCTCCAGTTTGCTGGGAGCAACAACTGAAATCAAATCAGTCCAGGAGATTCAGTTTTGCACACTCCAAAAAGCCAGCTGAAAATGTAAAAACCTCAGGACCAAATAACCAAGTAGCACAGACAGGCTAATTCCCTAAAAAGGCAGGAAAAATAAAATGCCTGTTGAGGCAGTCAAGTCCCTTGGAAGAGACTGTGGAAATTAAGCACCTCAAAATCAAATATCATTTAGACCTTAAGAAGATGCCTGGGAATCTGCCTTTACATGGTTTTATGGAATTTTCCAGTCCTGGACATTTTTGCTGAGCATTGTTGGAATGTACCTTAGGTCCCTCTGGCTTAGTTCAAATGCAACAAAACACCACAGAATTTAAGTAATGTGGATTTTTTTGCTTAGCACACACACCCCACACCCCACACACTGCCACACACACACACATACCCAGGACAGTTGGCTCTGGAAGAGAGAGGAACCAACTGGACCTCTTCAGCTGAGAGATGAACCAAAACTGTCTTGTCCAGCTCACCTGAGCTCTTTTTGGGCTCCCTGGGTCTGGATGGAAACAGTCACTCCAAAGCCAGCACAAGAACCCCAGTTCTTGCAGTAACTCTGGCCCATGCAGACCCAGAGAGCACCTGCTGTCTCTCAAGGCTCCTTGCTGGCAAGACAGCTGGCCCAGATGTGCAGGCTCCAACAGTTCAGACAAGCATCTGGACCACGGGATGCTTCTCCAAACTCCAGGAGCCCTTTGAGGTTTGGAACTGATACCCGCATGGAATGAGGCTTCCCTGGACCCAGGAGAGGTGAGTTACAGCATGGCCAGGGGGAGGGTTCGTAGCCAGGGCAGGATCAGCCCCTTGGCAAAGTTAATCAGGAAAGTTTTCTCAGTGAGGATCATTATCTAGTGAAGGTTCCTCCAGGTGAGTCCCAGCAGCCCCAGACAGCAGAGGGGCAGAATCCTCTCCACAGACGTTCAGCACAAGCCCAGCACCCCTGCTGCCCACAAAGCCTGGACTTGGTTCTTCTGTTCTGGCCTCTCTTTCCATTCTCAGCACTTCCTTCTGTGCTTGGAGTACCTGGACCAGTCAGGCTTTTCCTTGTCCTGTTGGAAGCAGCTTCCCCATCTCCTTCTGGCTCTCAGCACCCTGAATGTGGCATTGCACTGCTTGGGAGGCTCTTTGGTGCGTGATTTGCCCTCTGTCTTCCTGCAGCACCTGCTTCTCCCCTGGGAAAGCTCTTGGATACAGAGAAGGAATCTCAGCAGCAGCAGCAGAGATTGCTGGAAAAGGAAAAAAAATGCACCAACTCTGATTAGATTTTTTAAGTGAGGAGAAAAGGGGAATTCTCAGGAGTTGGGATTAAATTTTGCTGTGCCTGCAGCCTGGAGGACCCATCAGGTGCTGGGATTTAAGGATTTGCCCACAGTCCAGCCAAGGGAAAGCCACAATGTGCAGTCCCTGGAGCACCAATTACTGGGGCTGGTGCTTGGGTTCTGACACCAAGAAGCTGAAACCCCACCTCCCTGCTGGTGCCAGGCTGCTGCAGCCACTGGCACTGAGGTTTCAAGACCAGCACAAGTATTTGCACCAGGGCTGTTCAATATCTCAGCTCAGGGCACTGGGGGGATTCAGGAAGGCCCACAGGGTAATATGGGGTGTAATTACCTGAGCCAGCCTTTCCTTCAGGTGGTGGATCTGGCAGCTGGTGGCTGAGGGTCCTGAGAGCAGGTCTGATGTTGAGGCCCTTGTTCTGCAGCTTTTTCTGTGGCTTTCCTTCCAAATGCTGAATGCTGCAAAGCGATTCCTTCTCAGAGGAGGATCCGAGTGAGTCACTGGAAGCAAGAGGAGACAAAGCTTGTAATGCACGGCCAGCTCATCCTCAGCAGTGACTCCCACTCCCCCATCACTCAGGTCATTAGTGAGAAATGCTCCTTTCTCTGCACACAGAGCTGTTGACAAACTGGGAATGAGTGAGGAGAGCTCCCACATTCCTGAGACAGCTCACAGCAAGGGTGCAGAGCAGACCTGCAGCTCCTTTGGGCTGTGCATGGACCTGCAATGTGCTGCCTCAGGTGGGGACTCGAGCCCAGAGCTTCTCCGAGCAGGACAAGGCAGATCCTGGGGCTGGGCTAATTAAGAAGCTTCTCATTGCTTTCCCATATTAATCAGAAAGTGCAGGATACCGCCCTCTTTGGAAACTTTCCCACTCCTGTATTTCCCTTTGGCTGGCTCTCCCTTCCCCCTCCTCCCAACCCCAATGCTTCATATCCCATTTCAGCCGAGTTTTTATCCCAGGGCAAGTTTCCTACTGGACATTCAGTGACCAGTTTAGCTCTGAGGAGTGCCCAGGAGAGAATGCCAGAGAGCTGCCTTACCTTCAGCCTCTTGGAAGGAGTCACAGCAAAGGCCTTCCGAGCCACCAGTGCCACAGGTCACTGCTGTGGCAGTGCCAGGAGCATCCCAGGGTCACTCCTGCTGCTGTTTATTTGGTCTGGTGGTGGATGCAGATGATGCCCAAGACGTGCCCAGCCTCAGGAAGCTTTGGAGAGCCAAACTTCAGGCAGGTCTTTCACCTCTCAGTCCTATCACCAAACACTGGCCAAAAGTGAGCGCTGAGCATTTCCTGTCTCAACGTGGCAAAAGTCACAAAGTCCAAGTCCATCTCCATCCGTGGCGAGATGTTGCAGGAAGTTTTTGTGAGCAGACAGCACTCTGTCCTCAGGTGCTCCAGGACAGGGGTGCCAGGCCTTCCAAGAGCATTTGGAGTCTGTCTGTGTGAGCAGGAACTCCTTGCTGCGATGCACAGGCTAAAACTGTGCCGGGGCACACAGATCCTCTCTTCATTTCTTTTGGCTTTTACATGGCAAAAGCTCCTGTTGTCTCCACACATCAGCATGGACTCGATTTGCTGCTCTGGGGATATTTTGCTCTGAATTTAGGGTGTGTTTGTTTGTTTCATTCAAAGAATAAGGATTTATTTCCCTTCCCTCCCCTCTCCTCTCTCGAAAGAGCTCTGGTGTCTCCTCTCTCTACCTTGAACACCCTCTCTTCTCTGAAAGGAAGGAGGCTGCTCCTTCAACAAATGAGCTCAGAATTTAATTAGAAAACCTGTTTCCTGCTGAATGCACAGGATAATGTGCAGAGAAAGGATGAAATTTGCCTCTGCACTGCAGTGGCCTTGAATTAGAGTGAGCAGAAAGTAAGACAAGAAGTAAACCAGTAAGAGCCTCTTGAGAGGAAACACATTAAAGCAGGTATTAGGTGCAGTGAAATGAAAACCACAGAAAATAATCCAGATCCTTAAAGCTTTCAGTTCCTGAAATAAGAGGATGTTTTTTCTTCTTAAAACAAAAAAAAATAATCAAAAAAATTACTTTAATCCTTTGGAGCAAGTAAGACCAGGAGATTGCCAGGTGAACAGAAACCCAGAGGTTAATCAAAAACAGGCAAGGGTCAAAAGAAATCTGTCTCCTCAGGACAGGGCCACCCTCTCAGAGGAGGGAGGAGAGAAGGAAAAAGAGAGATCCAGATGGGTAGGAACCCTCCACCAACTGCTGCACTCGTATGAAGTCCTTGAGAGCCGCCGGTGCTGAGCGGCTGCTTCACAAGTTGGGAATTGTCTCTAGTTTCTTGTCAGGGAATTCTCATAAAATTGGCTGTTCCCCACAGTGGTGCCAGCAGGGTCCCCAGCACCACTGCATGGCACAGCCTGAGCGAGGGGGGCAACCCCGTGCTGAGGTGCCTGTCCCCCACCACCTCCCTCCCCCCACGAGCAAAGTCAGTCCCTCTGCTCTGGGCTGTGGGACTGAGCACTCCTCAGGTCTCGTCTCAGCCAGAACCTCCCTCCAAGGAGAAGCTTCCTAAATAAGCCCCCTTTCTCCCTTCCACGGAACCCAGACCCCCCTCAGGGGAGCTCATATGACAGTGGCTGGGGGGCTGGGGGGCTCTGGTTGAGTCCCGTTGCTTGGCACGGGACTGGCAGTGGTTGAGGGGGGCACGGTCTCCACGGAGTCTCCTGGCTGAACCTCAGGGGTCCTCTGTGGGCTGGGCTCCTCAGAGTGCTCCATGTTGCCTTGGGCCTCCTTCCCCCTCTGGATCAGCTGCTCTAAGGTCTTGGGCAGGGGGTAGCTCAGGAAACGCTTCAGTTTGGGCTGGAGGGTGCCTACCACGTACTGGATAATCTCCTCCTCGTCTGCATCCACATAGAGGGTCTGGTACAGGTCTCTCTTGCGCCAAAGGAACTGATCCAGGGGCTCCCCCTCTTTCTGGGGCAAATCCAGCTCCCTTTTGATAGCATCCCTAGTCAGAGTTCCCTCGCTGTACTGCAGGAACTCCTTCTTGAACTCGACCCAGTTTTTGACGGAGTCCTGCTTGTACTCCCACCACTTTTTAGCTGGGCCGTTCATGTGGTTTTGGATCTGAGACAGCCAATACTCCTCTGTTCCACCCACCTGCTTTAAGTATTCCTCCAAGTGGCTCAGGAACTCCCGGGGATCCTCAAACACCTGAGTCTCCACCGGGGAGGCTGGGGCGTCCTCCGACACGGAGACCCACTGGTAGGAATCGTGGCCCTGGGGGATGCTGGGCACCTCCCCGGGAGGAGGGGTCAGGGCATACATCTGGCTCATGTCCAGGGCATAATCATAAATCTCCCCCTCACCTGGCCTTATCTCTGGGCCTCCCACCCCGACGGACACCGTCTGCTTGCCCTGCTCACCGGGGCAGTATTTGCCTCCCATGGACTCCAGGCGGTCAGCCCACTTTTCCAGGCGGAAAAAGACCTCCTTCCAAACATTCATCTCCCTCTTGACCCACCTCTCCAGGTGGGCAATGGTCTCCTGGCACCTGGCCAGGCAGGCCTTGATGGACTTCTTCCATCTCTGGTTTTCAGTTGGGACATGGTCCTCTAAGTTGTTCTCCAACTTCCCCACGGATTTCTGCAACCCCTTCAGCTCCCGCTCCACCTGCTTGGAGACCTCTGTCAGGAGGTGCCGGTGGGTCCTCCGGACATGCTCCAGCATTTCTGCCCTGCACTTCCCTATCTGCAGGATCACATTGGGTTTGTTGGCCACCCCACGGTGCCCCTGGAAGGAGTGGACACCCGCGCTGGTGACATTGTCCAGCTGCATGGCTCCGACCGTGAGAGTGGCAAACGCGGAAAGAACTGGGTTACGAGCCCTGGCACGAGAGCTGGAGCCCCAAAACCCCCACCACAACACTTCCTGAAAGACACACAGAGACTTCCAAACCCCCCTCCAAGGACTTTGGGACACAAACACAACCCAATCAGATATCACCGCAGAGCGAGCTGGTCGGTCCACGTGGATCCCAGAGGGAGTTGTAGGCAAGTTTCTCCCGGTGCCCAGCTGGAAACGCCGGTCTCACGTGCTCAGGGGTGTCCCAGAGAGAACCGGGATCCTCCAGGAACAAGGACAGGAGTTGGATAAAACGTCCAATCCCGCTGGGAATCTGGAACGCTGCAAAGTCCCCGCCGGAGAAAATCACACAGAGATGCACAAAGAAGCTGGAAGCTGCGGCAGAAATCCGGGCGATTTCTCCTCAGGCAAACTTGGTGAGTCAAAAACCGCTTTCACTGGAGATGCGAAGAGCTGCTTCTCCTCCCTGTCTGAACTGCCACTAGTCCAGGCTCCTCCATCTACTTATACTCCACGCAGCTCAACATGTGGGTGGTGCCCAGCCTCCTCTCGCACTCTCAGCGCAGCGTTCATTGGAGGAAAACCGAGGCCGGTGTCTGTGGCAACCCAGATTTTGGCAGCCTCCCCTCGCTCGCCACCCCCTCGCTCACGCCCCCAGACTCGACGCGAGAAGCGCTTGAAAGGTGCTGGAGACAGTTGGAGAGATGGATGAGTAATCGCACCTTCCGCCTCTCGGAGCGCAGGAAAAACACTTATTCCTTCCACAACTCTTTACTCAGCAAGGTCATCATTAACATGCGTCCCCTGGCAGGGCTCGGGAGGGCGGGATGAGGAGGGAGCCGCTGTGTCACACACCGAGACAGACGCCCACGGGCCCCCCGCACACCCCCGAGTGCCTGCGTGCACACACACAGGGTGAGCTCGCTCCTCATGCAAATGCCTGGGAATGGTGGTAAATCAGCAAGGGGAAAGGGAAAAAAAAAAAGAGAGAGAGGAGAGAAAGGAAAAGAAAAGCAGAGAGGAGGGGAGGGGGGAGCAGAGGGGGAAAGACTCAAAGGAGCCACTTCAGCAGAAATTGGAGCGCTCTGGACTTTCTCAGGCGCTGGTAGGTGGGAGTCATCCCCGCGGCTTAATTGCACCAGACCAACCACTATCTTGGGAATTTTGGGTGAGGGAGGGGGACGACATCCTGGTTTTTACACCGAATTAAATCCGCCCATCAAAAGCCTGTTCTGTACTTAGCTTTGAATCAGATGCTTAATCAGTGAGCCAACCCACCAGCGCAGATGAAGCTACATTTGTTCTTCGCTCTTGACAAGGCAGGAAAAGCCAACCATAAAAGGAGTCTCCGGGTCTTACATAAACCAGGGATAAAGGATTCCCTAATCCCAGAGAGTTTCCCCGCCGGAACACCCTCAGAGAGGTGCTGAGGACATCTGGGCCTTCTCCTCCCTTCCCAGTGCCGGTGGCCAGAGGCAGTGGGGTGCTGATTCCTCAGGATAATCTAAAAAGGAGATTTGAGCCTGATGGCAGCAGGGTGTGTGTGGGGGGGAAGGTGTGCTCTGCCTCTGCTTGAGATGGTGGGCAGTGTGCCAGGGAGGCTCCTAAAGCTCCTGGTGGGAATTCAGCCATCCCAGAGGAGCAAAAAGAGGGGGAGGTGGAGGGTCTTTCAGTGAAGTGCCGCTGGAAGGAGGTCCCAGGGAGCCCAGGCATTTGGTTAAAGCAGAATCACAAACTGGTGGTGGTGAAGTTGAAGGGCATGAGGGGCAGGGGTCAGGATTCCCTTTTTTTCCTCCAAAATCTGTGTGGTATAGGAGGGCCCATGCCTGTTCTCTACCAGGTGATGGTTCTCAGGGAACAAGAGGGTTGTTTAGGGCAGCAACAGCTGACCTAGAAGGGCTGCATGGTTTGGTTGAAGGGAGGGAGGAACAGTGAGTGGGGAAGGGAACAAAACCCTGAGGCTGTAACACAGAATTCCTAATCCAGCAGCCCCTCCCAAAGCCACTTCCTCCCCCATGACTGCCCCTCTGCCTTTCTTACTCCTCCAATTTCACCCAATTTTTCTGAGCAGAGAATCTGGGGTCAGCTGTGTTTGTGTTCAGGAAAAGTCAAATGTCAATCACCTGAGGGGTGTTGGGACAGATCTGGAGCCTTTTATGCTGTGGTCTCAGCACCCCAGAGTCTCCCTCAAACCTGCTCTGCCAGGAACAGATAACATGGATTGGGAGGGACCCTGCAACCTTTGTATCTCTGGATTGGTGCAAAAATATTCCCTGGAGTGCTTTTCACCCAGGAACCCCAGAAATGACCCAAAGGATGGGGACAGCATAAAGCAGCATAAACTCTGCAAGGTGACCTTCATTCAGCCTCTCCTTGTCCCACCAAATTCCAGAGTCTGGGGTGAAATGGCTCCTAAACCTGCTCCTATAAATGAGTCCCTTTCCAGGCCCTGCTACCTCTCTTTGCTCCTCCCTTACTTTTCAGCTGGGGAGGAATCCTGGATCTGAATGGCCTCGTTTGACACTTGGCTCTTGTCGCAGGATCTGGGGATTATTAAGGATGAAAGGGACTCAGGAGGTTTCTAGCTCAGCCTCCTCCTCCAAGCTGAGTCAGCTGCTGGGTCAGCTGAGATGGTTTCAGATCCTGAAAACACCAGGGATGGGGATTGCTCACAGGGAAAACCTTTTTCCTTGTCCCCAAACTGAGCGTCCTCTTGGAATTTGGACCTGACGCCTCTTGTTCTCTCACCAGCCACCAGAAGATCCTGGTTCTATCTCCCTGATAACCTCCTCACAGGTACAGGGCACAGCTGTTTGGTCCTCCAAAGCCATCACATCTCCAATGTCTAATCCCACACCAGCTCTGACCACCCCAATGGCCTGAACTCATTCCCTGTGGTCAGTGTCCTGCACCAAAACTCCTAAATCCAGTTGTAGCAGATAAATATGATCTAAAATGCCCTGACTGGAGGGGGATTGTCACTTCCATGATCTCCTGGCTGTATTTACTCTCCCACAATCCAGGATAATTTTTTTGCTGCCAGGACACGCTGCTGGATCATCCTCAGCCTGCTGAGCATTCCCAAGTCCAGTTCTCCCAGCCACTTGCTGCCAGGGACTCTTTTTTTGCCCAGAAATCCCAGAATTAGCCCTTGCTGAACACCAGCACGTTTCTCTTGGCTCTTCCCTCCAGCTTTTCCAGGTCTCTGGGTTAATCTCATTCAGCCTCCTTTCACAGAGCTCTCCCCCTAATCACTCTCCTCCTAATTCTGTGGAGGTGGTGGGGGAAGTGGGAGAAGCGAGGACGAATGGGGGTTTTCCTTCTGGACCTGCTGGGGAACGAGTTGCTGATTAAGACATGTGTGATAAGCATTTTCTTTGTACTTCTAATTAAAGCAAGGTGCGTGGGAAGAGGAGGAGGAGGAGAGAGGGGAGCCGGAAGCCAAGCGAGGAGGGAGATGTGGAACGAGGTGATGGAGAGAGGCAATTTGAGGCAGACAGGCAGATTCCGGGCACAGAGAGGCAGACAGGCACAGAAGGACAGGATCCATGGACTGGGACAGGATGGGGAGGAGGCAGAAGTCCTCTGGGCGGCCACAGGATGTCCAAGACAAGAGAGGGGCAAGAAGAGCAGAAAGGAAAGTGGGAAGTGAGGATGAGGGTGAGCAGTTTGCTCCGAAAGAGCTCAGCTGAAGCAAGGGAAGGAGAGAAAATAGCAAAAAGTCACATCTCATAGCTCAGCAGGGATGGTGTCAACGTGGGTTGTCTCCCTAGAGCTTCCTGAAGAGTTTTAAAGCACCGGAGGCTAGGATCAGATCCAAAAAAAAAAAAATAAAAATTAAGAGAGAGAAAGGGAAAAGCCACCAGATCAATTAAAGGAGCAAAAGGAGCCTGTGGCAGTGAGCAGCAACTGAGTTTTCCCCTGAGGGGAGGAAGACCAGAACAAAGGGACACTGAGTCACAGCAGCACTGGCACCTTCCCAGTGCCCTCACTGTTTGCTGAGGACATGATGCACCCAGAGCCTGGTGGCACTCACCCCTTGGCATCAGTTCAGGCTGTGGGCTCTCCCTGCACCTCGCCTTAGAGCACATGTGTTGGGGTTGGGGCTTTTTTTGGAGGGTTGGCAGGCCTTTGTCACCTCATCTGGCTGAGTGTTCTGCTCAGAGGCGCCTTATGGCAGGAGATGTCACTCCTTGGAGGGGAGCCTGAGCCATGAGCCAGATGAACCTGGTGGGTGAGTGAGAAGGGGGAGATCCTGAGGGGAACTTGGGAAAGTTGATTTTATGCAGCTGATTTTGTGCTGCATGCACCCTGAAGAGCTCTGGCAGATGCTGAAGTGCCCTCCTGTGCTGCCAGGGTCCCTCCCCAGTTGTGCTCTGAGAGGTGCATTGTGTTCCTCCTCAGAATTGCTGTCTGGAGGAGCCTGTCTGTCACCCAGGACTCTTTGAAGCACCTCAAATTAGAAGCCTGAAGGCTTGTGGGTAATTCATCCCGTGTTCTTGCAGGAACTAATATTTTCTAGTGGTGAACAAGGGATTTTCTGCATTATTCTATATTCCCTGTGCTAGAATTTTCCCTTTCCCTTCCATAATTGCTTCCTCTTTCCAGAAGAAAAAAAGAAGAAAAGAAGAAACCGCATTATCCCCCCATCTGCCTCCACATCCTTTTAATCCCTATTGATTCTCCTACAGCTCACCAGACAAAGCTGCCCAGTCATTTGTTTGCTAGCAAAACCCTCGGAAGGAAATAAAATTAAGAAGAAACCGAGGTGTTGGGCTTTTAAATTCGCAAGGAACGAAAAGAGGGGAAAGAATAACACGTTTAATTTGCACCATACGTCTCTATTCATCCATCTCCAGCCCTGGAACACTTTATTGCACTGGAGCTGGCACTCTCAGCACAGAGTTTTGCATTCACAACACGGCTCACACGTCAGTGGCTCTTTTGTTCCTGGCCACCCATGGCCCCCCAGGCCTGGAGCCCACACGTCGCTTACTGGGAGGGTGTGGAAGCAATTGGGGAGCTGAGGGCATCCCACTATCAATACTACCCATAATAATGATTGTTATTAGTGCCACTCCTTCTGGTGCAGACTTCCCTCCCTATTCCTTTTCATCTGGAAAGCCCTACTTTGAGGGCAAAGTGCTTTGTTTTCCGACTAAAAATATCTCCTGTGTTTTGTAATTCTCCCCTCTCCTTATTTAATGAGATGTTTGTTATTTTGGTTTCCTTGCTGGGCAGAGGAAATTTTAATGAGTCTCTCCTTGTGCTGATTTTTGCCTCCTCAAGCCTGCCCGAGGCTAAAGCAAGGATGTCAAAGGAGGTATCAGCATTTTTCACACACTGGTGTTGGCTGTTATGACCCTCATGAGGTCAACACAAATAGAAAAACATCTCCAAATGAACTTAATTTTCCTCCCCTGCACAGCCCTGATGAGCTGGAAAAACACATTTGTCGCCATGTCAAAGGGCCTGGTTCACAACTGGTTTGTGACATTTCTTCTGCCACGTTCTACAGCTGAGTTTGGCCCACTTTGGGCCTCACACTTGACTCCTCACCCACCTACCCCCCTTCAGGGTGTCCCTCTAAGTGTTCTAGTAAAAGTTTCTGGGTTTAATGGTTTTTTTTTTAACTCCTCCTCAGCAGCAAACACTGCAAATCACAGGTCTGCTAAAAAAAGGGAAAGCTGTGGGGTGGCTGTGAAGAGCAGACCTGGTTCCTCTGCTGGTGTGGCTTGGCTGAGAGAGTCCCACCAGCCCAGGAGAGCTCTGCTCCTCCTCACCTGCCAGGATGATGCTCCCATGGGGATCTGTGGATCATCTGTGGCCCATGGAGCCAGTCCCCTCCTCCCCTGCATCCCATTTCAGTCTGGGTTTCACACCAGCACCCCCAAGGCCATGTGAGAGGAGTGCTGGAGCACTGGGATGTCACAGCCACACAGGAAAAGGGGACACGGTCCTTGCTGGTGGCACCAAATCCTACCCTTGATGATGATGATGATGACGATGATGATGATGATTTCTGTGGTGACCAAGGGAAGCTGTGCAGCCACAGGTTTTTGGCTGTACCAGCTTCTCAGATGAGGAGGAGAGAGAGGCTCAGGCTGCTCCATCCTTTCCTGCCCCTGCTCATCCTGCTGTTCCCAT
Organism: Notiomystis cincta; assembly: GCA_013398075.1. Lineage (NCBI taxonomy): Eukaryota > Metazoa > Chordata > Aves > Passeriformes > Notiomystidae > Notiomystis > Notiomystis cincta. Next base: position 92,184 of record VZRX01021007.1, on the reverse strand, counting down.
GGATGATGAATCCATGTTGAGTCTCTCGTTCACTTTCCTCAGCTCCTGTGTGGATTTTTCCTCCTGGACTAGAGCAGGAAGGACTTCAGGGGTGGTGGGAGCCTCATTTTCCATCAGTGAGGTCAGGCTGGCTCGTGGAAAGATTTCCAGCTTCTGTCTCCCTGCTATGGGCTGAAGATGGAGAAATGGGATTGTCCCGTGGCCACAAGAGAAAATCCTGCCTGGTGGTGGTGGTGAGCAGCCAGAGCCAATTCCATGGAGAATCCACCTCAGCCCCTTTTCCACATCAAACTACAGAGTCCTGCCCCTCCTGTGAGTGGCAGCACCTCTGTTTCCATGCAGGAATACGCTGGAGGAAGCTCAGGAATGCTCAGGGAAGGCTTTGCAGGTGGTACTGCAGGTGTCCTCCGAGATACCATCCAAACACCTTCCTCTCTGCCTGAACCACCCATCAGTTACTGCCTGATAGTTTTTCTCTCTTCAGGAGCACCTAACCCCTCACTCCCTCAATGCTTTATTTTCCCTCATTCAGGCTGAAATCCCAAAGCATTTCCAAACCTGCCCAGGATTTGGCCACAAAGGTGTCTTTGGACAACACCTCAGCCAGGTTTAAAGCCATGTTCTGCCTAATTTGTCACCAGGGTTTCAACCCAGTTCTCCTCAGTGCTGAGACGTTCCTAAAAGTGAAGGGAAGACCTCAGTGCTTTATCATAACTGACTTTGTGGCCATGTTTTTCTCTCTCTGAATAGTGGTGTGTGTCTGGCTCTTTGCATTTGGCTCCTTTGGGGCGTTCCAAAGGACACTGAGGGGACCCAGAGCCTTTCCAGGATCACAGCAGGACACGAGGCTGCTGTTCCCAGCCCAGCCTGTGTCTCCAGTTCCCTGCTCTCACAGCCATCACCACCTTGAAGACCCAAACTAGGCCATTTCTCACCTGTTTTTAGCAGTTCTGTCACCAGGCTGTGACTCAGTTTACCTTTTTTCCCCACCTTTCCCTTTTGCTTCTCCTTCTTCTAAGGCGTTTCCCTTCTTTTTGTCCCCACCAAGCATTGTCCTCAACAAAGCACTTCCTCTAAGCATCCCTGCTAATCCCTCCTATGCACTGGAGTCAGTGCAGGAATTGTGTCCCCTTGTCCCAAGAAAACCCAGGAGCAGCTGCCTCACTGAGGCAAAGGGGCTCCTGCATCACTGAGAGCAGCAGGGGTGATGTGAGGTCACTTCTGGAATAAAGGGAGCCTCGTTCAGCACAGCCTCATCCCAGCCCAATTCTACCAGCCTTCCCATTTCCTTTATTTAAGTACCTGCAAATGAGGGATGGATAATTAGGGCCAGCAGGGAAGCTTAAGGGAGGAAACAGAAGAACGTGAGAAACAAGCAGCAGCCTGTTCTAATTTCTTCTTTCCAAATCTAGGAGGCCCAAAACGTCACTAAAAACCTTATTAAAGCAGGGTTAGGAGGAGCTGGGGAGTGAGTTGCTGTGGAAAGATTTTCTGGAGTTTTCCTTGCTCCAAAAACCCCTCACAACTCCTCAGTACATCACTTCCCCCACACTGAACACAACTCCTTGGTGGTCTCAGGCTGGAGGTCATAAAATCCTAGAAAAAGTGGGGTTGGAAGGGACTTTTGAAGGGCATCCAGTTCCAACCTCTTCCATGGGCATCTCCCACTATCCCAGGTTGCTCCAAGCCCCATCCAACCTGCCCTTGAACACTTCCAGGGATGGGATATCCACAGGATTAGAAGCATAAATTTGGAGCAGGAGCGACCCTGATGCCAATGTTTTCCTTGCCCTCACAAGACCATGGGAATTTATTCACGTCCCTTCTCCTCAGGCTGTGTCTCAAAAGGGCTGGTCCTATCTGGAAAAAAAAAGCTGCTGACAAGGAAATTTTTGTCCCCACAAAGCTGTTGAATCTTAGCAAGACCAAAATGGGGAGAGAATAATAAAAGAAAACAAGGGGGGGAAAGGGAGAAAAAAAGAGGAGAGAGAAAGAAAACAAAAAGAGAGAGAAGAATA
>VZRX01021007.1:68774-85151 GCA_013398075.1 Notiomystis cincta | reverse complement strand
CTCCTCTCCTCGTACAAGATTGCCTGTGACATTTAGAGCAGCTAAAATTATCTCAATTAAATATCTCCACTGGTTTCCCTTTGTTCTCTTTTCCTTTCTAGTTCTTTCCTTCCAGACAGCTGGAACATGTTCTTTAGACACTCTGTAAAGACAAAAGGAAAAATCCCAACCTGTCCCTACCCCAAACACCCAACAACTAAAACTCACATAGCTCCAGCTCAGCTTTATTTAGAAACACGGTTGAAATAAAGATTATGAAGAATATTTTGTGTTGCTCCAGGATTCATCCATGGGAGACAGGAGAGTGGTCTAAGCCTCCCCAGTAAAGTCATTCCTTTGTGGATTGCAGGTCTGGTGGAGGTGTGGGAGAAAGGGAGAAAGGGCTGTGCACTGATTTTTGGGGGGTACTTGGCACCATGAGATAAAACACAGAGTCGTTGGTCTCTTTGATGCCCCCCCTCTTGCCCACATGTTCATGATGGCAACACCTGGCCCTGTCAACTGACCTCTCATCTTTACAAATTCCCTGACAATCTGTTCTGGGAGAGAAAATTCCTTCCCAGCATGAAATTTGGCAGCTGCCTCATCCCTGTGCCTGAAGCATGAATCACCAGAGTTAAGTAACAAACCCATTTATACATCAAGACACCATCACTGTCCAAGCAATCACCCTGTGCTTTTCAATGTGAAGCCCATTATTTGTAGATTCTGTTTATATTCATCTTTCCCCCTTTCTTTTCTTCCATTATTTTTTTCCCTGTACCTTCTGGATGTTTTGCAAAACAATGAAAAACTTCAGAAGGAGGCTGGGATGTTAAGCAGAGGCAGAAAATATTTCCCAGCCCCCAAGAATGGTTGTTTACTATTAATTTTAGGAGTTTCTGGGAAATCTCTCAGGGAACCTCACCAAAGAATGCTTGGCAAGAACAATTAGTTTGCTAATGAGGTTCTGGGCCACCTGGTTTGTGTATTAATATCGTATAAATATATTTACACACCCCTACACACTTTAAAACACCTGTTATTTTTACAAATATTTTCTTGGTGCTGCTCTTCTGTCTTTTTAGCACCTATTTCATTCCTCTGGTCTATTCTCCTTTCCACACACAGCTGAGGTGCCCTCACTAAGCTCAGAAAGTTCTGCCTTAAAAAAATTCCTTTGTCTGATTGGAAACTACGATTTGGTGAACTCAGACCTCGGCTTTTCCAAAATTGCTCTGCCACTCCGAGAGAAATGCATCCAAGATGTTGCCCAGAGAAGCTGTGGCTGCCCCATCCCTGGAAGTGTTCAAGGCCAGGTTGGGCTGGGCTTGGAGCAACCTGGGATGGTGGAAGATCCATGGCTGGGGGATGGGAATGAGATGATTTTTAAAGTCCCTTCCAACCCAAACCTTTCCAGGGTTCTGAGATGTCTCAGGTCTCTCTCTTTGATAGCAGAGTCACTACAAAACACTAAAACATCAATTTTCTCAGAAAAGAGTGGTTTAAACTTGGGGTGCACTTAAATTCCAGGTCTGGGGTTTATTCTCCCTGGGCCTCCCTAGCAGTGAGTGTGTGGGTACTTCACCACAGGGCAGATTGCAAATATTCTCCCAGGCCCAGGTTATTTCTGCATTTCTCCACCCCAGGTCTGTGTTTCCAGCACAGGGATGCTGCACTCAGCACAGCACAGCTGTTATTCATGGCCTGAATTCCTAACTTTAAAAATAAAAAGTGTAAAGAACCCCTAATGCCATCCCCCCTCCCCAAATGATGAACTGACACTCTCAGCATCTTTTAGACATCAGACTTCAGGAGGGAGAGGGAAGGGCAGTGTGACAGAGGGAGTTTGGCAGCTGGGCTTCATTAACTCTGTTTTTCAAAGCTGCATTTGTGTCTCCAGAATAACAATGAAGTTATCCCAGGCCTCATCTTCCATCCCCTCACAGCCATTGTGGTGCTGAGCACCCCCAGTGCCCTTTGTGCCGTTATCTCTCTCTTTCCCCAACATATTAAACTGCCATCAAAGAGGAGTTTTGCAAACATGGTTTGGTTGCCTACTGGAGCCTTACACTTTAGAGGTGCTGCTGGCTGCTGCTGTTGCATATTTTGTACAATTTTATTTTCAAGCAGTCCATTTTCCCCTAATGGGCTCACTTGGGGGTCCGTTCAACCGGAGGGGAAAATGGAGCTGAGCAAACTTCCTGCTGAGAGACCTTTACAAACCTCAAGAAACCTTTCTCAGGAACAGGAGTGCCACGTTCTTAATGAGATCATTTTCATAAAAGTCTGGGGAAAGAGCAGAAAGAGAAAATAGTGACAGCAAAATAGAGATAATCACTAAAAATGTTTTTCAAGTAAACCAGGAGCCCTCTTGGTGTAATGAGACAGAAAACTCTCAAGAAGCCTAAAGGAAGAGCATGTGTTTTGTATGAGACATCAGAGCCCAGATGTGAAAAACAATCACAACTCAACCCTGCATCTGGATGTCACTCCCAGGTGCAGAGCTGGGGAAAGAGTGGGGAAATGGGACAAAATCCCACGAGGGGCAGAGTTTGGTGCAAGTAAAACTAACACTGGTGACAAATTTGATGTGCTGAGTCGGGTGGGAAATGTCACCTCTCTGTGCTTCCTTCTGGGTGATGCCCAGAGTTAAAAAAGAGGGAATTCCACAAGAGGTGGTGAATACACACTGGCACACAAGGGCCAGCGTGGCTCTGGACAGGGACAGGCACATCAGGATAAACATTTGGTTGTAGCTCTCAGAGAACCATGGAATCACAGAATGGCTTGGAAATGGGTTGGAGAGGAGATTAAGGATCATCCACTTCCAACCCTCTTGCCATGGGCAGGGACCCCTTCCACTGTCCCAAGTTGCTCCAAGCCCCATCCAACCTGGCCTGAAAGATTCCCAGGGATGGGGCAGCCACAGCTTCTCTGAGCAACCTGTGCCAGGCCCTCACCACTCTCACAGGAAGAATTTCTTCCTACTTTCTAATCTAAATCTGCTCTTCCTATCTTAAAGCCATTCCCCCTTTTCCTGCCACACCAGAACCTTGTAAATTTTCCCTCTCCTTTTTTTTGTGGGCTCTGGTCAGGCACTGGAAAGCCTCAATCAGATCACTCTGGATCCTTCCCTTCTCCAGGCTGAACAATCCCAATTCTCTCCTTTTTTCCCTCACAGCAGAGCTGCTCCATCCCTCTGATCAACCTGGTGGCCTCCTCTGGACTCAATCCAACAGCTCCATGTCCTTCCTGTGCTGGATGCAGCATTCCAGGTGGGATCTCTCCAGGCTGGAGCAGAGGGACAGTATTCCTTCCCTCACGTGCTGCCCACAGTTCTTTGGATGCAGCCCAGGACACAACTGACTTTCCGGGTTGCATGGATGTAATTCCATAACCTTTGAAAGCTGCTTCTGGCTGATGGCAGATGGATATTTGAGAAAGCACAGGCAGATCAGCCTGGAGTGGTAGGAAAACTGGAAAAAATGGGAGGAGAGAAAGCAGGGACAAGGGGATCTCCTGTCATCTGCTTGTCATGGCCAGAGCCTGAGACACCCGCGTGGGAGTGGCAATTAAACAGTTGGCTGGTGGCATGAAATGACACCTCCAGCACAGCTCTGCCCAGCCTGCCAGCAGGGTTTCACAGGCTGACACCATCCTGATGCCTCCAGAAGCCATAGTGTGAGGACAAGGAGGTGCTGGAGGAGCTGTGCAGAAGAACATCCAGCTCAAAACCCAGTCTGCAGCATTTTCCGTGAGTTAGTGCCTGAAAAAGAAAAACCAGCATGGTGTTATATCACCAGATGCTGTCCTGATCTCCAGGGTTTTGTGGCTGGAAGTTCCATATTTGCATGCTCCTCATGGAGTTTTTTTACTTCCATAAATCTTCCCTGTCATCTTTTAAACATTTTCACAAGTTTGGGGATCTATAATAGCCCATGGCAGAGAGTTGCACAGATAACCAGACACTGTGTGAGGAAACTTCTTTTTCTTTCTTCCAAGCTTGGCACTTGCTCTTTTCCAATAATATCCTTTAGTTCCTGCATCAGAAGAATCAATAAGGCATCAATTCCTAATGATTCCTCTCTAAATCCTAAAATATCCTTTCTTCCTCTAGGTCCTGTAATAGCCTTCCCTTTACTCTTTCTTTTCCTTGACAGGATAAAAGGGTTTACACAGCAATTCCCTGTGCAGAAGGCACTTTATTAATCCCTTCCACTGGGTAGTTTGGGCTTTTTTTCACATCATGCATGGGTTGAAGGCACTGAAAAACACCCCAAAGAGTAATCAGATGTGACTGAAACAGGAGTTTTTTCAGGGGGAATGAGGGGCAGGGGAGAGAGGACAACAGGAGATATCCCAGTATTTCACTCCTCTTTCCATTTCATTCTCTCCTTACAGAGCTCCAGCTATGATGTCTGAACTGAGCTGGAAAAACAGGTTTAATTTCTTCCTCTTCAATAAGAAAAAGTCTGATGTCCCAACTTCTTCCATGTGACACATCAAACTGGCACCACAAGTCTGACTTCTGATGACTTTGCCCACAGACTTTCAGATCTGATGTTTCACCAGCTGAAAAAGCCAAGTTCCCAGCGTGTCAGCTCCTCAGATTTCCAATTTAGCTGCAATGTAGCACTTCCTTCAAGGCTTGTTCTCTCTCAGATCCTTCTCTTCATCCTTTCCACCAACACTGCTGAGCATTTGCAAAGCGGCAGCGTAGCTCGGCTTTCCGCAGGAATTTTGTAGCCAGCTGAAGGTTCCGTATTTCCAGGAAGGCAGAGTGGGCTGCCAGATACCACAGTTTCCATGTTGGGATCATTTCTTCCTGTCTGAGGAAAGCTGGTGGGAAGCCACTTTCCTGGACAAGGAGAAAGCTGTGGAAGCAAAAATGGGACAGCTGGAAAGGCAGAGCTAAGCCCCAAGCGAGCCAGGCTTCCACATCTTCCCTTTCCTAGGGAGAACCTGCAGATGGAAACTTGTCAATCAGTGAGAGCCATCAGGACAGGGATGATGTCAGCTCTGGGCAGTGACAGCTTCATCCAGCCTCTGAGAAAACTCTGGAGCCTCCAAAAGGATGTGGAGCTGCTGGAGTGAATGCAGAGGAGGCCTTGGAGATGTTCCAAAGGCCTGGAAGCTACTCTGCTCTGGATCCAGANGTTTTACAATTCCAGTACTTCAGCAAAAATAGCGATATAAAGGGATTTTTCTTCCTTCCCCTGCCATGGCCTGCCCTGAGAAGAAGTAGAAAGATTGGCCCACAGGTGTAATGCCAAGTAGGAAATCAAAACTGTGTTTTTGGGAATAGGAAAAACCCCTAATCCATGTTTTAGTGTCAATCACAGCTGACCTTGAACCAACCCCTCTCCCTAAAATTTGTATTTTCCAGGCTGAAGGGTTCCAGTGTGTTTACCTGTTGTTTATAGGGAAACAAACCCTCCTCTCAGGNCAGGAAAAGGAGGAATGGCTTTAAGTTGACAAAAGACAGGGATGGACTCAATATTAGGAAGAAATTCTTCCCTGTGAGGGTGGTGAGGCCCTGGCACAGGTTGTCCAGAGAAACTGTGGCTGCCCCAACTCTGGAAGTGTCCAAGGCCAAGTTGGCTGAGACTTGGAGCAACCTGGGATAGTGGAAGGTGCCCATGCCCATGGCAGGCTGTGGAAATGGCCCCTGAAAGCCCTTTCTATCCCAAACCATTCCATGTTTACTTGAAGACCAGGTTGGCCAGGTGTTACCACTGCAAATGTGGCTGTAAGAATAATTCCAGGCTTGGGCATTTATCCACCACAGCCATTCTCAGTCGAAGATCTTTGATAATCGTTGACCTTTTTGGTGTCTGATAGTTGATGTTTGGGCCAGGTGTTTATATATTAAAAAAGAGTCAAGTGTCCACTGACCCACTCAGAGTGGGCAGAAGTCTGAAATCTCATCCTATTTCAACAGGTTTTTGGTAAAATCTGAGGCTCAGCAGAGCTGAAGTAGCTCAGCTGGGAGAGCGTTAGACTGAAGATCTAAAGGTCCCTGGTTCAATCCCGGGCTTCAGCAGAGTTTTAGGAGTTGGAATCAATGATGCATCACTGGAAGTGTCCAGGAAATGACTGGACATGGCACTCAGTGCTGTGGCTTAGTTGACAAGGAAGTGATGGGTTAAAAATTGGATTCTGTCTTAGCAATATTTTACAATCTTAATGGTGCCAATATTTTGCAATTTTAATGGTTCTACGATTTTACCCTTCTGGGTCCCTTCCAGCTCTGGGTATTCTGATTCTCCAGTGAGGTTTTCTACTCTTTCCTGACCATTTCCTGGTTTTACCCTGACCTTTATCAAACAATGATGTCAATGTGCAGCCNGGGCTTCAGCAGAGTTTTAGGAGTTGGAATCAATGATGCATCACTGGAAGTGTCCAGGAAATGACTGGACATGGCACTCAGTGCTGTGGCTTAGTTGACAAGGAAGTGATGGGTTAAAAATTGGATTCTGTCTTAGCAATATTTTACAATCTTAATGGTGCCAATATTTTGCAATTTTAATGGTTCTACGATTTTACCCTTCTGGGTCCCTTCCAGCTCTGGGTATTCTGATTCTCCAGTGAGGTTTTCTACTCTTTCCTGACCATTTCCTGGTTTTACCCTGACCTTTATCAAACAATGATGTCAATGTGCAGACACCCCACTGAACTGAGTAACTCTGCTCTGTGTTTGTTCCTCTGCCCCTTTCTGACTCCTGTTCCTGGAGCCCTTCAGGCAAACACCAGAGACAGGACACCAAATGCCAGTTTGTTAAAAAAAGAGAAGTGAGAAACAGCAAACCCTTGGTCTTCTCAAGATCAACCCCAACGTTCATCCAGTCTCTTCACCAGAGCAGGACAGGGACTCTTCCTTCTCCCTTTCCCTCTGGGGGTGCTCTAAAATCTGTGGACATCACACTGTCTGATCCTGCAGCATTCCAGGACTTCCCTGACCAGGATGTGATTAAAATAACTTGAGTATAAACCAACAGCATCATCACCTGCTTGAGCCTTGAAGAGATACCAAGGGTCCTGCTGGGGAAATGGCTCTGCCAAGCCTGGAAAATACAAATATAACACCACAAACACGATGCCACAAACGCAGCAGCTGCTCATCCAGGGTGGACCTTTGCAGACCTGATGTCCTCAGGCAGGATCATCTGGTTCAGGGATGCACCAGCTGGAAATTCGCCTTTACTCCAGCTGTCTTTGCCTGGATCTAAATTAGGCAGGAGCCTCCTGGTCCCCAAATTGAATCAAAGTAGGTCAGAACTCCCTGCGTGGGGGATTAAATTATATCAAACTTTGTCCATGTCTTGGGCCTCGTTTTGTTATGAAAACAGAGCTCAGGTGTTATGAACATCCCAGATGGTGCCCTCAGGTTTAAGAACAGTTCACACACTGTGGCTCAAGGGCTCTGACCTCGTTAACTCCTGGAGGAAGGCAGCCCTGGGCCCCAAGGGCAGAGGCAAATCCCATACCAGTGACACTGACCTGATGGTGACGTGAATGGCTTAAATGTGACAATCTTTGTCCTCCCAGACAATGCCCAGATGCAGTTCCCTGCATAGCAGGAGCCAGGAACTATTCCCAGGAAGTGGTTTGGATTTAACAGGTCTATTTTTGAAGAAATGCTGAGTTGTGGTTTTTCAGAGTGGGAAAGAGGAGGTTTGGAGATCTTAGAGACCCTTCCAGTGCCTAAAGGGGCTCCAAGAGAGCTGGAGAGGACTTGGACACGGAATGGAGGGACAGAACACAGGGAATGGCTTCCCACTGCCAGGGGGCAGGGTTAGATGGGATATTGGGAAGGAATTCTTCCCTGTGGTGGTGGTAAATCACTGGCACATATTTCCCAGAGAAGCCATGGCTGCCTCATCCCTGGAAATATTTGGCCAAGCTGGATGAGGCTTTGAACAACCTGGGATAGTGGAAGGTGTCCCTGCCTATGGCAGGCGCTTGGAACCACAGATTTTAAGGTCCCTTCCAACCCAAAGCATTCCATGGGTGTGTGATTCTGTGATTTCTGTTGGGGCAGAGAGGGGATGAGGTTTCAGCACCGTGACAGATGTGCCTTATCTGATGGCTTTAATCCCAACAAACAGGACAGACCAGGTCCATCTCCTTCGGGCACTGTAACACCCGTGCAGGGCTCCTGTTCCCCCTCCTCACTGGGTCTCTGCTCTCAGCCAGCACCAGGGGATGCCCAGTCAGGGCCAGCACCGTTGAGCCCGTGGAGGTGACGGCGACATCTGGGCTTGGTCGCCTCAAGCACAGGTTCAGCACATGGAGGAAACTCCAGTGAAATTGTTTTCAAGCCTGTGGGAAGGCAAAGGAAAGGCCCTTGCTTGTGTCAGCACTTAGGATTCATGTTCCAGCTGCAGGACACACAGAAATCCCAGAGAACACAACGCAGCTGTTAGAGGAGATCAGAGAAGTTTCGGGGTTTTTTTGTCTCCTCCTTCTCCTGACAGCTCAGTGCCCTCCTGGCTGAAACAGCTTTGACTCAAACCTCAGCGCCAGAAGTTGCCAAGTTTCCCTGGATTTGGCTCAGAGAAGGGTTAAAGCCTGCCCGTGCTCCCGGCGAGGCTGCGAGGGAAGGAGCGGGATGAATAACTGCGGTGGGCGGCAGGAGCGCGGGGGCGGCTGCCCTGCCAGCACCTCCTCCAGCCCCCTCACACTCAGCTCCCTCCTCTCATCCCCGCTCAGGCCCCTCCAGGGCCCCCACACCGATCAATCAGCGCACGGCACATCCCAAAATCCATCTTTTCCCGAGTCCCTGCTCCAACCCGCAGCACTCCCCCACAAACTGTGCCCTTCAGTTCTGATTCTCTGCCTTTTATTCTGGCGATTTCTGCCTCTTTCTCTCAGTGCTTTCAGCCCTGGTTTGCTGCTGTTGTCCTTCTCCCCCATCCTCGTGAACTTCCCTCTCCACCTGTCCCACCAGGAGCAGGGGCATGGATCGATCCACACGCAGGGATCGATCCTCAGGCGCCCGCCCTGACCTCACAGCCCCAGAGCTGCCTCTCGCTGCTGCTGAGATGAGGAGCCTGAATGGAAGGACCAGGCAGATAAATATATGGGAAATCCTCAGCAGGAGCTAAAAATCCTTTACTCCAGGAAAAAAGAAAAAAAAAAAAAAGGCAAAAAAAAAAGGCGCCAAAAATCCCCAGGAAATTCAATTTTTGCTGATTGTTTTTGTGACAGTTTTCGTTCCCACAGAGTGATTTTGCTTTTGCTTTCTTTTTCATAGAATCATAGAGTGATTTGAGTTGGAAGGGACCATAAATGCGACATAATTCCAGCTCCCCTGCCACAGGCAGGGGCACATTTCGCTAGACCAGGTTGCTCAGAGCGACTTTAATATGTGAGTTAATTGCATGTCTGCTTTCTCCCCTGTTCTGCCAGTGGCTGGCACGAGGAAATGTCTCAGTTTCACCCCTCAGAAAACTGCTCAAAGTTCTCCAGAATCCTTGGGAAAGCTCTCTGGGATCTGCCAGAGCGACCTCGCCGTGGCAGAGCCAGCACACGGAGAAAAGAAAAGACATTGCCAGCCCTGAAGATTAATTTTCTAAATTACATGGCAGCTACAAGATGAGGGGAAAGAGAGGATTATTATTTGCATGCCTTGGGAGCAATAATCCTGCGATTACTCCTCCAGGCACAAAGGCATTAAGGGTCGGTTTGTGCCGCAGCGCGGAGCTCTCGGAGCCGCGCCAGGAACACGCGGCTCTTGTGGGGCTGGGAAGGGAATTCTCACTTTGGGGGGAATGGAGCCCAGCCCTGCTCACCCCAGGAGATGGATCCAGCAGTGGGAGGCAGGAGCTGCCATCCAGACCCTCGGACAGCAGGTTCAGCTTTGCCCTCCCTCATCCACTCTGAGCAGCTCAGGTTGGCCCCCAACGTTTTGGAGGCTGAAGTCTGAGTCGAGGTCTGAGGCACCAAATCTCCCAAATTATTTCAGAGATATCCTTGGATAAACAAGGGTTTTACTGCTCAGGAAGAATTCCATGACCTTGGAGCCAGCCCTGCATCATGCACAGGGGACTCCAGGTGCTCCTAGGAGCTCAGCTTTTCCAAAACCTGAGCTTAGAGCTGTAAATCCATCCCTGCCTGCCTTTAGCATTGGGAATTGTCTGGATCTCTGGAAAAGCACAGGGTCTCCATTCAGCTGGTGAAGGTGTTGGAGGTGACTTATACAGAACAAATATGACCTGGAGCTCCTTTGATTTGGAGCCAGGCTGGAAGAATTTGGATTGTCCAGCCTGGAGAAAAAAAGGCTGCAGGGAGACCTCAGAGCCCCTTCCAGTGCCTAAAGGGGCTCCAAGAGAGCTGAAGAGGGACTTTGGACAAGGGATGGAGTGACAGGAACGGGGAAATGGCTTTAAATTGACAGAGGGCCAGGTTGGTTGGAAATTGGGAAGGAATTCTTTCCTGTGAGGGTGGTGAGGCCCTGGCACAGGTTGCTCAGAGAAGCTGTGGCTGCTCCATCCTTGGAAGTGTCCAAGGCCAGGTTGGACAGGGCTTGGAGCACCCTGGGATAGTGGAAGGTTTCCCTGCCCATGGCAGGGAGGTGGATCTGGATGATCTTTAAGGTCCCTTCCAACCCAAACCATTCTAGGATTCTATGATTTATTTTATGTGGGCATCAGAATGGTTCTTTCACTCAGGTCATCCAACAAAACCCTGGAAAAATTTAAGTTAAGAGTTCCCTCACTGTCTAAGTTGTGTCTTAAAATGGACTATGGATATTTACCATGCAAAAACCCCCTAACATTTGAGAAAATAAAGCAAAAAAGACAAACATTCAAAGGCAGCGGCTGTCCAGGACTTTCTCTGAACACCAAACATTAAAACAAGAGAATAATAAAATATGTTTTGGACCCAGCTCAGTTCCTCACAGGTACTAAAATAAACAGGCAGTTGAAATACCTTTAAAGGGTCTTGGCTTTACTATGTGTGGCTGATTAATTAAATACAATTTAGGTCATTAATGGGGCTGTTAAGTTCTGGAGCTATGGGTTCTCCTTTCTCTTAGGCTTTTAGAGGAAAACCTAATTTTATTTTTGACTGCAGGGTGCAAATAGAGGAAAAGGAGAGAACGTGAAGTACTGCTCGTTCCAAGGGGAAGTAGGCTACTGAAATATGCAAATTGTGCTCAGAAAAGCAGAGAGAAATTGGATTGTGGAGCTTCCTGCTGTCGTTTATTAGATATGGAGATTTTTATTCCCCTGCCCAGGGTGGGATTCAGGCTGGGACAGGAGTAAAAACTCTTCTGGCAGCTTCTGGGAGCATCCAGGAGGTGACAGCTTGAGGAGAGTTTGAAATTCCATGCAGAAAGGTGGGTGGATTTCAGTTTGGTTCCTAACAAGTATCTATAGCACAGAAAACATCCTTGGCAAAACTCTCCAAATTTGGGAAAGTATTTAATGTAAAAAATATAAGTATCCAGCAGAGAAGTGATTTTAATTACTCTACAGCATGTAAGGCTTTAAACTACATTTAGATCAGCTTTTTAAGCTCCTTGACTTGTGCCACATGGGTTGGAAACTTCTCTTTTGCTTTGGAAATTCAATTTTGTCTTTTAATCCCTCATTCCAAGCAATCAGAAATGTTTAGGAGAAAGCTTGACCTGCTGATTTTTTTTTTTTTATTTTTCCATGGGGGAAAATAAAAAAAAAGAAAAGCAGATTTGGAACACTTCAAGTCCCAGACAAGCAGCAAAAGGACAAAATTATGAATTAAAAGACAGTAGGAAAAAATTTAAAAATGTCTTCATAATGAACAACATCCCTGGCCGTGGTCAGAAGATGCTGGGCAGGTGTCCCATCCCCCAGGGCTTTTGGTGGAGTTGATTCCACCTTCCCATTTCTTTCACCTTGACACAGGGAAACTCCTCGAGCCGTCGGTGCCTCTGCCTCCGGTATTTTCATGCCAGCCTGGTTCCGTGGGTGATTCTCTGCTCCAGTTTTCAAGCAGAAGTTCTCACAAATTGTTGGAGGAGGCTTTGGCACCTCCACAGGAGGAGCGAGAGAGGGAGAATTTTATGGAGGAGGAGGAGGAGAAGAAGCAAAATGGGCTTTGGAAAACCATAAAATTTGCATAGAAAACGGCAGCAGCTTTTTTTCCCCTCGGACTGAGCTCAATCAGCTGCAGGGTTTGAAGTGACCCCATTGAAGGTCCTGAAGGGTGGCCACAGATGGGCTGGGCTGCTTGAGGGAAGCTGGGTTTGTCAGCCACCTAAAAACTTCCAAAAGTGGAGTTCAGACTTTCTTCAGCTCCAGATTTGCCCTGCAAGTTCCCTGCTCTTGCAGCCAATTCTTTAAATAAAAACCAAGAGCAGATGTACATAAAACCAGGAGTAGAAGGCTTGAAAATCCACTCAGGGTATATTTTTTTTTCAGCCCAAGGATTTTTAGCTCTTAAGGTCTCAGATCATCACCTCTAACTTTAAACTTGGAGCTGAAGTTTCTAAGTTAAGAGCTGCTTTTCTTTTTATTTTTTTTTTCCCAGCCTCTCCATATAGATAGTAGATGTAAAACTCATTTCCTTTGCAATTTTAGCTTTTCCCTGGGGGAAAAAAACCTGTTAGCTCAGGGTTTGGAGGCTGGGTCAGATTTCCTTAATAAATAAAATAATACCTCTCAGCTGCCTGATAATTTTGGAGTAAAAGTGAGGGACTTGGACAAAACCTCAGTCCAAGTTCATGGATAGCCTTTGGTCATCCATGAAAATGTCCAAGCCTTGGACAGCTCTGGGTATTTCACAAAATCACAGAACATTTTGAGTTGGAAGGGACTCACAAGGATCAAGTCCAGCCTTTCATTGAATGACCTTGTCTCAGGTTTCCTCACTGGTGGTTGGCTGAGAAGGGGTAATAGAGAAAATAGAAATAATAGAGAAAATGGAAACAATATAGAAAATCTGTTTCCTGCCAGCCCTGTAAGAGTTCCTGCGTTGAAAACACAGTGACACAAGATGCTGGAGCCTGGAGCTTGATGCAAGGACCTTCCTAAAGATGTTTTTACAGAGGAGCAGAGCCTGACAGCGAGAGAAAATATGTCCAGAAATAGGATTTATCAGCTTGTTGTGCAGAATCCAGGTGACTGGATGGGCTTCTGAGTGACCTGGTGAGTGGAAGTTGTCCCTGTCCACAGAGTGGTGGAACTGGGTGATCTTTAAGGTCCTTTCTGACCCAAACTCTGATTCTGTGACCTGTGAGAACCCCAGCTGTGAGTGGTGGTGTGGGGAGTGAGCCGCGACTTCCCAGGTGGGTCAAACATCATCTCTTGGAGGAGATGGAACATAAACTATTAAAAAATCCCCAAAATTAGATAGAAGATGTCAGGAGAAGGAGCTGAAACTCCACAAACACCTGCAAATGTGCCTGCAAGTGAGCCATCTGCAACACAGATCCATCTGTACCAATCCTCCAGCAGCGCTGAGCAATTTGTCCCATTCCAGGGCTGGCAGCTGTCAAGATAAATTGTTAAAAGTCGGTCTCACACACTGCAGCAAATTAAACAGTGTTTGAAAATGTGTGAGAGAGAGACTTCCCAAGGAATATGCAAGAGATTCATTAATCCAAATGAGCCAGGATTTCTGGATCACATTGATAAGGATGTCAGGACGCCTCTTTGAGCCCTTCGCCCCCCTCACCTGCCCACCTTTCACGCCCCCAGATCAGGTTCAATCCAGAAAGTCCCTCTCAGAACGCAGCCAGGGCATTTCACAGGATCCTCCTCATCTCACCTCCTCCAGGGACAGTTTGTTTTCCCTTCCAGGTGAACTTTTCCCTCCCGGCTCAGGCTGGCTCCCCCTGGCAGGTGGGCGAGGGGGCGGGAGGCACAGACAGAGAGCAGGGCAGGGCTCTGGAATGTGTTACTAGTTATTCCCACTCCTCCTTTGAAGGGTTCTGCTGTCACATCCCTCCCGTGTCCAGCTTTCCCAGGAATTTTATTGCTGTAGGAGTAGGAGAAGAAGAGTTGGGGATAGGCTGAAAAATGAGATTACCGATCTTTTTCTCTCTCTGCCATGGCTTTTTATGGAAGTGGGTGCTCCAAATCATGGAATTATTCAGGTTGGAAGAGACCTCTAGGATCACTGAGTCCAACCATCAACCCAGCACTGCCAAGGCCACCACTCAATTGTGTCCCCAAGTGCCACATCTTCACAGCTTTTAAATACCTTTGAGAATGGGGACTCCACCACTGCTCTGGGCTGCCTGTGCCAGCCCCTGACAAACCTTTCAGAGAAATTCTTCCTAATATCCAACCTGAACCTCTCCTGGTACAACTTGATGGCCTCCCTAGAAATAAAGAGCTGGAGATGAAGGACAAGCCCAGAGCTTTCTCCTTCCCTGTTCCATTTGCTCCTGGGTTCTGACTCCCTGTTGACAGATGGTTTATCCAGAGTTATTCCTATTCTTTAGGGATGGAATCCCTTTGTGTAAACCATACTTGCACCCTACACTGTCATGGTCATGGGCTGATGCCAGCAGGAGTCAGGCATGATTGTCTCTCCTAAAAATTTATAGATAATTCCAGTTTGGTCCTTCCTTCCCATATTCCCTATGCCTTCAGTTGTTCTCCAGATCCTTTGTCTTTGCCAAGGAGGGTTGGTGACTTGGCAAGTTTACATTACATTAATTGATGGAAGTTGGTACCATTGGATCCTTGGAGGCAAGCAAGCAGTGTTCAAGAAGAGTTTTGGGCTATAACCTCAAAATCAAAAAGGAAAACAACTCAAATGTAGGTTAAACCTCAGGTGTTTCCCTGAATTTTGTGTCTTATACAAGGCCTCAGCTTTCCACTAAAAAAAAAGGAGAAAACAAACCAAAAATATCCACATTTAAAAACTAATAATGGAAGGAAAACGGGGAAGAGAAGGTTTTGTTTCAGCACACCTTCTTCATCCACTTTATTACGTCTAATGAGACCTGAGCATCCTCAAAGGGATCAGCCACTGTGGCAACGGAGAGGGTTGTGCAGCAAAATGAAAATTAGGGATGGGAAGGTGATTCCCCGACACCACATGGCAAAACTCTTTTACTAGAAGTCCCTACAAGCCTTTCCTGGCATTCTTTGCTATTTCTGGAGCACAGGAAATTGTTTGTTGAGAGCTGCTCTATATTGACTGGTATGACCCTTGGAATTTTCACTTCCTTAACCAGTTTAAATCCCTTCCTTACAATGCTGACCTCTGGCTCAACCACAAATTCCTCATCCTCAGTGTTTATAACCTCCAGATCCACACCATCAACACTCAATCCAAATAACCTTTGCCATGATAGCCAGAAAATTCCAAGTTTTTCTCACCTCCATTAACCTCTCCCTTTCCAGATGAATCCCAAAGCCTTTCCCAGCCGTTTGAAATGTTCTGTATCAAAGGTGACCCAGGATTCTGGATCTCCCATCAATCACCTGCCTTCCCACACTGTTACCTCACTATTTACCTCATCTCACAGTGTTCTGAGACGATCTGTCCTCTCCTTCCTAATCACTCCCTCCTCCCCATTTCCGCCCCACTTTGAGCTGGATCCACCTGAAAGTGCCGGGAGTTTCTTAGGAACAGCCTGCTGAGCACAGCTCCGTGACGCCGATGCCGGCGCTGTGAGGCCCCTGTTTTCCTGGATAGCATGACTGTTCCTAATTCTTGCAAATAAAAGGAATTAGAGGACTCTAGAGGTGGATGAGTAATGCAGCATCATCCCTGGGGACACGTGCTGGGATAACACACAAAAACAAGCTGGGAACACAGAGTACTTTCACCTGCAAGCTGATTCTTCCCACTTTTCAGAAAGGAAAGTGTCAGTGCTGCAGAGAGGGAAACTGAGGCTTAGGGGTTGGCAGAAATTCAGCTGGTTTGGTGGAGAGCCTAAGGCAAGGCTTTTCATGATTACTTTGGGTTACAGCTGCCTGAATTATGCATTAAAATTCAATTTATTTGCATAGGAAGACTCTGAACTCCATCCTGGGGACACTGCGTGAGGGGCAGCTGAGGGCACTTGGTTTGTTCAGCTGGAGGAGACTGAGGGGAGACCCCATCACAGTCTAAAACTTCCACATGAGGTGAAAAGGAGGGGTGGACACTGATTTCTGCTCTGTACTGACCTGTGATGGAACCCGAGGGAATGGCCTGAAGTTGTGTCAGGGGAGGTTTAGGTTGTATATCAGGAAAAGATTCTTTACCCAGAGGGTGGCTGGGTACTGGAACAGCTCCTCAGGGCAGTGGTCACAGCACCAAGCCTGAGAGAGCTCCAGGAGTGCTTGGACAACACTCTTGGGCACATGGTGTGATCCTTGGAGATGGTCCTGTACAGGGCCAGGAGTTGGACTTGATGATCCTTGGGGGTCCATTGCAGCTCAGGTTGTTCTGTGACTCTGTGGTTCT
>VZRX01021007.1:44281-67037 GCA_013398075.1 Notiomystis cincta | reverse complement strand
TCCTGGATGTCCAGGTCTCTCCGGTGCTGCAGAGCCCAGCCCTGGGCACACAAAACTGCAGGAAAACTCTGCTGAAGCCCGGGATTGAACCAGGGACCTTTAGATCTTCAGTCTAACGCTCTCCCAGCTGAGCTACTTCAGCTCTGCTGAGCCTCAGATTTTCCCAAAACCTGTTGAAACACGAGGATCTTTCAGCCTTTTCAGGCAGCCTTTGGTTGACTTTATCTTGGGAATCAAAGAATTATTTCAGGGAACAGGATAGAGACAGGCTGGGATCAAAAGTAATGGCTCGAGACACCTGGAAGTGTCCAAGGGCAGGGTGGATGGGGCTTGGAGAAACCTGAGACAGTGGAAAGTGTCCCTGCGCAAGCCAGAGGGTTGGAAATAGATGATCTTTAAGGTCCTTCCCAGTCTGAAACATTCTGGGATTCTGTGATAAAACACAGCTAAATCTGGAATTAAACAGCAGCCCTGATCTGGGAACCAGCCAGGAGCAGTAGCATTGAACAGAATCTCCTGACCCCTTTTTATAGAGCCCACGGGAGGATCTGGAATTATCCAGATTAGCCTGGCTAATCTTTTCACATCAATCTGTCTCCACTGAAGGAATGGGAGCCAGGCATCTTCACGTGGTGATACGGGAGATGTTTGCCCAGCCCACCAACTTATCCTGCAAATAATTCGCTCCCAGGACAGCCTCCCATCTTTCCCAACTCCAAATTCACATCTTCCCAAAATACATATGTGAAATGCACAGTAAGTTTTCCATGTCTGTTAAAAATCTGGTAGTGAAAGGTGTCAGAAATATATTTAATCTGGATTTGAATGTTCAGCTTGACAGCAGCTGATGTTTCCTCACTGAGATTTATTAGATAACAGTTCCTGATATCTCAGGCTCTCAAACTAGGCTAGGGAATCTCTTGAAATATCCAGACATCAGGATCATTCCCATAGTGGGTTTTCTTTCTCCAAAAACACTCCCAGCACTGGATCCCAATGATGATCTCACCCATGGTCACTGAGGAATTGGTCATGGGTTGCTGAGGGTCTTTGTGCTTGTCAGGTGGAGAATTTTTGGGCAGCTGAGCAGTGTTACAGAATTTCTGCTTCTCCACTTATAAACTGTCTCCTCTGTGGGATCTAAAACATTCCAGATCCAGCTCCTGAAATCTCTCTGGTGCCAAAAAATAGGTGCACGTAACAAATCCAAGGTGTGGCTAAAGACCAGGGACAACAGAAGCCCCAAAACAATTCCCAAAACCAATTCCATTTTGTGTCTGGTAGAGCTGCTGATATGAGAGGAATCTACAGTGCTGTCCAGGAATTTGGAGCCACAGGAGGGTGATGAGGCCTCAGCCCCAAAGTTGGAATGAGCCATCCTTGTCTATCCTATTGAATGTGTCTCTCGTTTCCACCTGGACCTCAGGATCCATAAAAAGGAGGAAGTTGGGCATTGACCCCAGTAAGTTTTTCCTTTTGGCCATGAATGAGGATGAGGAAAAAACCTTGCATTGTGTCCGCTGCAAAACCATCCCAGAACCAAGGCTGTGTGTTCAGAGCAGGGCTGGTTATTTTTATCTGCAGAAGGTTTTCAAAGGAGTAATTTTTCAAGCTCAGTGACTGTGGATCTTACAAGTACATCTTGGATCAGATTTAGGAACGTAACACTCTTACTGGTATATTTTTCCACACTTGGATGCTGAAGGGAAGTGAGAATTGCACAGCCAGATGATTCCTTAGCTGATTATTTTGGAGTCTATCCTAAGTGTGTACTCGAATGTAAAGCTTTGCTTTGAAGATTTTTTGAAAGGTCTGGAGTGTGGACTTGCTCCAGGCTTGATTTCTCTTCAAAGATTCTGTCTTTGAAGGCAAATCAAAACAGACCAATGCCTATTTTGAAACATCAGTGCCTCTAATTCTGTGAAATAGTTCACAGGGTTGGAATGGTTTGTTCTTCCCTGAAGAGCTGTGAGCTGTTTGGCATTACCAGCACAGATGGTTTCCAAATTCCTGGAAGGCCAGGTGGGCACATCCACGTGACAGGGAGCAACGACCACGAGAGAAGATCTGGAGTAACATTTTTTCTCTAAAATCCAGCAATTTTGAAAAGGCTCCTGGGGTGGGATTCATCTCACGTGACCTCCCAGAGGCCAAAAAGGCAAATCTCTACACCTGACCCAATCACAGAATTGTTTGGTTTGGAAAGGATCGTTTCATTCATGCCCAGAACAGCCAGGTTTTGTCTCTCCATGGAGTTTTCCAGAATCTGTATTAAGCCCAGCCCAAAGATAGGCTGGGTACTATCAAATTTTTTTTCTCCAAATTAATGGCAACAAATAACCCACGTCACTTTTAGTCTTCACAAACCTGCTTTGTTTCCAGCTCTTTCTGAATTTCTGGGAGGAAGATCAATGCGTTTGGATTTAGGTCTCTCTGGCTGGATGGAGCCAGAGCAGATGAAAGCCTTCCCAAGGCCAGTGGTGCCACCTAATGGGAAAATTCCCAGGGAATCCGCACCTCGGAAGTTCAATCCTTAACCGGAGTGTTGCTAGGTGACGTAGAAATGGAAATGAGGAGCTCTGACATCAGTGCCTTTTCTGCTGCCTTACGACCATTCCTCCGTCAATCCATTCCCTTTTCCCAGGCATCCGAGCCACAGATGGGAAACTGCCCCGGGAAATTCGTTCTATTTCCTGCTCAAATCCAATCTCAGCAATCCCTGGAGCTCCCGGAGCGTTTTTGTCGTTCTTGACGCTCGGTCTGTCTGGAGAGCAAACGATCCCAGATTTTGGGATTCTGGAGAGCCAATCAGAAAACAAAATGGAATGAGGGGCTGCCATGGGAGCGACCAGGGCTCTGAGGGTCTTCTTAGCTGCAGATTTTGCAAATGAGGAGTGAGACAAGTTCTCTGCCTTGCAACATCCACACTCAGATCCATCTGGAGCCGCAATGTGGCTCTGCAAAAGAAGGGAAAATATCTCAGATATCTCAAAAGTTTCCACCTGGCAACCCCGCTGCAGCCACTCCAAATCATGAATAACCATGAGAGTGGGCAGGAATGAGCTGCCAGGCCTGTCCTGGTCTCCAAGGATTATTGTATTCCCTGAGAGTGTTGTCTTCCCAGCTCTTACAGGTATTTTTCCATGACAGTCTCACTCACCACTGCATCCCTGCCACCTTTATTTCTCAGGAATGTGTTGCAGGGGTTAGAGCAGGGTCTTGGTCTTTCTCAGGCCTCATCTCAGCTCTTCCAGTGATGAATCACAAGTTTTAATCTGTGTCAACCAGGCTTTCTGTCTTTCCTTTTTTCTGAAGTTCAAAAGTTATTTCCAAGATTATTTCAAATTTTCCTGGGATAAAGATGCTCACAAAGGCTTTTAAGAAGAAAATTATGCAATGTGATGTCAAAGCATTGTTTCTGCTGTTCTAGGGAGAGGGCAAGAGTGAAGGGAGAGGAAGATCCAGTCCCTCCTTTGCTGCCTCACTGACCCAAAATGCCACCACTACAGGCAAGAAGTCAACTCACAGAGCCCCTGTGCAATTCCATGGCTGGAGAAGTGATTAACATTTAAGGCAAAGGGGAGAAACCTTTAATTGAGCAGACTCAAATCATTAATTCTGGCAAGGAGCTGAGCTCTGCTGGTACTGATGACTCTGCACCTGTGGCTGGTGCAGCCCAGAGCAGGGAATGCTGCCTGGCAGAGGTGGTCAGGCACCAGTGATTGTCCTCAAAGGGTCAAAAAATCGTGGAATGGTTTGGGTTGGAAGGGACCTTCAAGATCATCGAGTTCCAAAACCCCTGCCATGGGCAGGGAAACCTTCCACTATCCCAGGTTGCTCCAAGCTCCATCCAACCTGGCCTTGGACACTTCCAGGGATGGAGCAGCCACAGCTTCTCTGAGCAACCGGTGCCAGGGCCTCACCGCCCTCCCAGGGAAGAATTTCTTCCCAATATCCCATCTATCCCTGCCCTCTGGCAGTGGGGAGCCATTCCCCCTTGTCCTGTCCCTCCATCCCTTATTCAAAGTCCCTCTCCAGCTCTTTTGGAGTCCTTTTAGGCACTGGAAGGGGCTCTGAGGTTTCCCTGGAGGATTCTCTTCTCCAGGCTGAACAAATCCAGCTCTCTGAACTTTTCCTCATAGGAGAGGAGCTCTGTCTCTCTAATAATCTTTGTGTTTTCCTCTGGACTTGCTCCAGACTAAACAGCCCCACACATCAGTGGCTCAACATTTCCACCAATTTACAGGGCAGCCCATGGCACAGGACTGGGAACAGGCAGAGGAAGGAGCAAAAATCCCTTTATATCAGTATTTTAGCTGAAGTACTGGAATTGTAAAACCCTGTCCCTATTTACCAGGCTCAGACTGGTTGAGGTGGGAAGGAAAATCATGGAGTCCCTGCTCCAAAGCCCTGCTCAAGCAGGACCTACAGCCACTCGTCCAGGACCACTTCCAGGTCACTTGGGAATATGTCTGAGAAGGGGAACTCCACACTCCCTCAAGGCCACCAGTCCGAGCTCCTCATCCTTTCCCCACAGCAGAGATGCTCCAGTCCCCTCCAGTCCCCTCCAGTCCCCTCCAGTCCCTTCCAGTCCTGCTGGCCCTTGGCTGGGACTCTGTCCTGGATGTCCAGGTCTCTCCTGTGCTGCAGAGCCCAGCCCTGGGCACACAAAACTGCAGGAAAACTCTGCTGAAGCCCGGGATTGAACCAGGGACCTTTAGATCTTCAGTCTAACGCTCTCCCAGCTGAGCTACTTCAGCTCTGTGGTGGCCTCAATTTTCCCAAAATATGTTGAAACACGATGAGCTTTCAAATTTTTTCCATTCAAACCAGTCTGCCCAACACCCCTCCAAGAACCATGGAATGATTTGGGTTGGAAGAGACCTTTAAGATCACCTCATTTCACTCCCTGCCATGGGCAGGAACACCTTCCACTATCCCAGGCTGCTTCAGGCCCCTTCCAGCCTGGCCTTGGACACTTCCAGGGATGGGACAGCCACAGCTTCTCTGGGCAAGGGTTGGAATGGTGTGACTGACCACACAAAAAAGCAAGAGAGAACAAATCTCAGGAAAACCCAGGCCAGGAGCAGCCTCTCCCCACAGATAAAGGGTTCTTCTGGTGGAACATCAGCTGGGAAGCCAACATGGAAAACAGACTTGAAAACTCAGTTCTCTGGGACTACTGTGTCATACATTGTACCAAAATGTGCAATTGTTTAGCTACACTTAAATCACTCCAAACTACATAAATTGCCTCCAATGAGCCCTCTTCTTCTCAAATGCTGGCACTTTTTTGTTTCAGAACACTGCAATCCGGCTGTCTTGTATATAATTATGTAATGTGTGTAGTTCCTCGCTGCCTCTCCAATAAATAAGAATTATGTTCCCCAGTATGCATCCAGTAACACCTCATTTTCCTTGTCTTCAATTGTTTTAAAAAGACAGGAATTTGGAAATGGTTGTGGGGTAAATTTGTGCTTAAATGAGAAGGATTTGGGACAAAAATAAAGAGCAATTTGCCCATCTAAATGTTCTAAATGTTATTGTTTAACAACTTAAATTTAATCAAAGTCCCAAAACTGCAAAGAACGAGGAGTGTGTTATTTCGTTGTGCTGCTGCTTGGAAATCCAGCTCCATTTCCTGAGCATTCCTGAGCATTCCTTGTGCCAGGGATTTCAGAGGGAAGCTGGAGAGGATCCTCATCCAAAGCACTCCAAAATCTGTGCGTAGAGTGAGGATAGATCTGGGAATGTAGGCAATGGACACCGCCAAGACATGACTCCCTCTGGCTTCCCTCAGCTCAGAAGGAAAGCAGAGAAACCACAAAGTTTATCTAAGTTTACACCAGGATCCTGCAAGGCTCCATAACCTGTGGAGATGGAGGAAAGATCTGGAGCATCTTTAGCTCCCTCCAGAGCAACCTCCTGCAGCCAAAAGTCATCAGGTCATTCATGTGCTTCATTCTGACTCAGGAATCATTAAAGCTTAGAAACATGGAATGCTTTGGTTTGGAAAGGACCTCAAGGATCATCAAGTTCCACCCCTGCCATGGGCAGGGACACCTTCCACTATCCCAGGTTGCTCCAAGCTCCATCCAACCTGGCCTTGGACACTTCCAGGGATGGGGCAGCCACAGCTTCTCTGGGAAACCTCTTCCAGGGCCTCTCCACTCTCACAGGGAAGGATTTCTTCCAAATATCCAATCTAAACCTACTCTCAGTTTGAAGCCATTCCCCTTGTCCTGTCACTCCATGCTCCCATAAATAGTCCCTCTTCATGTTCCTTGTCAGCTTCTTCAGCTACAGAAGGACACAATTAGGTCACCCCAAGTTTTCTTTTTATCCAGGCCAGACAATATCCCAATTCTCTCAGCTTTTGTCACAGCAGAGCTGCTCCATCCCTCTGATCATGTTGGTGGCCTCCTCTGGACTCACTTCAGCAGTTCCATGTCCTTCCTGTGCTGGGGACCCCGGAGCTGGATGCAGCACTCAAGAATCCCTCCTCCTGTTAGATCTGGCTGCTTCAAGAGTGGGATCCAGAGCTTTGCCCCATCTTAAGTCTGGGTGAATGATTCAGCTTTATTTTTTGTCCGTGAAAAACCAGGTAACCTCTAACAAGGAGAAAACCCTGGGTGTGAGAGATTTAAAAGGACTATGGCATGTGGCAATGAAATGTGTGGGTTCTACATTTTCATGGATATCTGATCCAATCCTGATGTGCAGCTGTGTCTCAGCACTGGGAATTGCTTTTCCAACCTTGGGAGACTCCTCCAGGTACTCACCTCTTTCACGTATGGGGGTGAAACTTCCCATGGTTTCTCCTCCAAAATTCCACTATTGCTCGTGGCTAAACCTCATGGTGAATTTGGCAGTTCCTGCCATGCACTGTGAGCTTTCCTGGGTAGATGGACATTCCCTGCCAAGGTCTGAGACTGGGAGTGCCAGCTGGAGGTATTTCACAGGATTTATTGGGAAAGGGGAAACATGAGCCTCAAAATCTGTTTGGAAGTCAGGTAGTGGAACACCAGATCCACTTAGGATCCAGGCCTGGAAATCTCTCCAGGCTAAGCCAACCTACTCCTATAAAAGTTTGCTGCTGGAGATATGTGAGATACAAAGTGGATCTTGCTCTTGGGGTCAGGCAAGAGATGAGGTTCAAGTCCTCAGCCTGTCTGAGAAGAACTTTCAGAACCTGCTCACCAGGTATCCTGGAGGCCCTTTTGTGGCCTTCCAGTACTTAAGAGAAGGTACTGGAAAGCTGGAAAGGGGCTCTTTGCAATGGCAAACAGTGACAGAGCAAGGTGGGGTGGCTTTAAGCAAAGAGAGGGTAGATTTAGATGGGATAATAGGAACAAATTCTACTCTGTGAGGGTGGTGAGGCCCTGGCACAGGCTGCTGCCACGGCTGTCCCATCCCTGGAAGTGTTGAAGTCCAGGTTGGATGGAGCTTAGAGGAACCTGGGACAGTGGAAGGTGTCCCTACCCCTGGCAGGAGAGTTAAAAAAGGCTGAATCATTTATACCATTCCCAGAGAACACAGGCAAGATCAAGCCCTGCAAACAGCATAAGTCTGGTGGAGCAAAGACCCTGAGTGGATCCATCTCCATTTTGACATCTGAAATATGGGAATAACTGGACTTCTATTTGAGTCAGGTGTTAGAAGGGCACTGCTTTAAAGCCAGAAACATCCACAAGCCATAAACAAGATAATGGCATCAACAGCCCAGCCTCAAGCCATGCAATTGATTCTCCACGGATAATGCGTCCAGCAGGAAATGGACCCAAGTGACACCGAGTTTGATGGGAAGATTGACAGCTCTGAGGCACAGAAACATTGACCTAAATGGACTTTTGGTAGCTTATTTGGGTCCTGTGTGGCAGGGCTGACATTGGCATCCAGGATCAAACAGCCAGCCAGGATCTGGAGACAAAGAATGCTCATTTTTCCCCTTCCCCCCATATTTCTTAAGTTAACAGGTGCCAATAAACCCTCTGGACAGTCTGGATGTAAAAGAATAGTGATATCCCCTCCCTGCCCAAAATAAGATTTTTCCTTCCTCCTCTCCCTTTTCTCCATTTTCCAGCTTCACCTCCCGGCATCAAACTTTCACCCTTCATCAGGAGAAGAGGGGGGAAAAAAATGTGTTCCAGCCACAAAATGCTGCACTCTGGCTTTCAAACCCGTTGTGCCCCAGGTGGGAAACGACAGCGAGCAGAGCCGGTAAACAGAAAATAGCAGAGCAACTCCCACTCTCCGAAGCTGCTGCCTCTCCCTCCAAAGGCAGCACAGGGATGAGTCAGAGCTAAAAGCATCTCTCTCCCCGTGGGGCCGGGGCTCTGCCTGGCCCACCTGCCTTCCCCCGCCGAGGAGGAGGCTGCTGCAGCCCCCTGGGCACTGCCTGTGAGTCAGGAGACACTGCAGAGTCAGAAATATCCCCAGGGAGGGAGGTAAAGCCACCTGTGAGCTCCTGCTCATCTGATATTTAAAGGGTATTTTATCCCAGCGTGGTTTTACAGGGGTGAAATCGGGGGAGAGGCCTCCCTCAGTCTCCTCATGGCTCTGGGAAGACTGTGATGCCAAATCTCTTTGGGGATGGCTGAAAATTGGAGCCACCTGAGGTTTGGTGGAGGGTGGTCAGACCTCCTGCCACATCAACAGCTTTTCCCTGTGGAAAAATTCAGTCAGGATCAATGATCAACCCAAGAGCAGCATGAGGGGGACATCCCAGGGATTTACCTATAGACCTCTGTTACTGACAGCAATTATGCAAATGGGCATAATTAAATCTGTGAATAATCTTTGTCTGTCACCATTGCTCCCTGGATTGTTTTATGCCTTCTTTAAGCCCTCTGTCTTACTGAGAACTGCCCCCATTGAAATGTCCTAGAGCTGGTGGCAAAGGGAGGTTTTGGTATTTCTTAGAATTTCAAAACCTCATCCCTTCCCTAAAACACGGAAAATTCTTGAACTGAGGGTTCCCACATAAAGGAAGACAAGTCTCAATATAAATCTAAGTATAAATATAAGGTTGTGAAGCAAAGGGCTTCTTTTTTATTTCATACAGATGAAATTGAGGGGAGGGAAAAGTTTGACCCTCAGCCTGAGATTTTAAATAAATTCATCACCAAACTCTGTATTTCTGTTAGTAAAGGATTTTAATTTAATCAGATAATCATGGAATGGTTTAGTTTGGAAGGGACCTGGAAGATCATCCAGTTCCAGCTCCTCTGCCAAGGGCAGAGACACCTTCCACTATCCCAGGATTCTCCAAGCTCCATCCAACCTGGCCTTGAACACTGCCAGGGGCAGCCACAGCTTCTCTGGGAATTCCATTCCAGGGCCTCACCACTCTCACAGGGAGGAATTTCTTCCCAATACCTAATCTAACCTACCCTCCTTTAGCATTTTTTTGGTTTTTTGCCCCAAATTAAAGGGTGAACTTCAGTTCTAATCCAAATAAAGATTCTCCTGCTGGTTACCAAGGCAGAGGGAAGATAAACCACCCCTAAAAACTCTCAATAGCTGCTAAACTGTGCATTTATTAGGCTTTAGATTTATTCCAAACATATAACTATGAGCAGCACACAACAGCCAGAGGGAAAAGGGAAAAAAAATGGAAAAAAATATGGTTTTGGAAAGTTTTGAAAACAAGCAAACTCTGTGTTTGCTGAGTCTTCCCCCATCTGCTGCATTTCACTCTGTTCTCACAGTCTTGAGTAATAGACCCCGACTAATTGCACAGTTTTGCCTGCAAATCCCCAGCCTGGTTGTTTTTAGCCAACCTTTTTTCCTTTCCCAGCCTCTCTCCAGGATGTAGAAAGCCCATAATTTTCCTGCCTTCCTAATGGAGTAGAAGTGGGTGGTGGGAGGTTGTTGTGTCCATTAGGACAGGACAGGGAGGTTTGTCCACAGAGGGTGTGGACAGCAGCAGTTGGCCTCTCCCATGGGTAGTGAAGCCTAAAAGTGAAACCTGAGCCATTTTTTGGGGGGTTCCAGACCCTACCCTGACCCAGGTGGTGTTTTTGGAGCTCTGGGTACGACCCACCACATGCAGGGAGGACATTGTGGATTTGGGGACATTCTCCTTTCCTCCTGGGTCATGTGGGCAGTGCAAGTCCACTCTCCCCCTTCACCTGGTTCCAGCAACACAAAAATAACAACCATAGGCTCAGAATTGTCTGGATTGGAAGAGACCTGAACAATCCCCTCATTCCAACCCCCTGCCAGAGGCAGCAACACCTTCCACTATCCCAGGTTGCTCCAAACCCCATCCAGCCCAGCCTTGAACACTGCCAGGGATGTGGAATCCAATCTCCTGATGACTCAACCTCTGAGAAGGGGCCTGGGGTTTCATCTGAGAGCTTTTTCCTCCCTTAGATGGAAGGGTACAGGCTGGTAACTGATAACACACAGGGATTAAAAAAAGCCCCAAACTTCTGTTAATTAAATGGCTGAGTTTGAGAAATGCCAGCCAAGTATTGTATGGAGAGAGGGCTATAGATACCCAGGCTTAGAGGCAGATATACCTTCTTAAAATAAAATTATTCTTTCCACTCAATAGCACAAATATCTGTAAAACTGTGGACAGCCTTGCCAATAAATGATATTTTCCCAGCAGCAGTGGGAGTCTCTGTTGCTGGCAGGATTCTGTCAAGCAGGACACGCCAGGATGTCTCCTTATCTCACTGACAACGTGAAAAATAATTGGGATAAAATCCCCACGCAGCTGCTGGGCTTCCCCCAGGAGGAGACAGAGCCCACACATGGGGTGGGTGGGTGTTTGCAATGTAGGTCATGGCAAAAATCTTTGTTTTGTTCGGGCCACCTTCCTGCTGGGTGAGTGACAAGTGTCTCCTTCTGCAGCCCCAGCAAGTCTGGTAGGCACCATCCCCCCCACCAGGGCTGTCTGATGAAACTCTGGATTTTGGGACAAGAAAGAAGAGTTGAGTCTGTAAAACTCAGAGCTGGGTGATAATTTAGAACAAGGTGAGCAGTTCACACCTAAATGTTTTTTTTTTTCAGCTCATTCTGGGGCAAGAACATTGCAGGGTCAGGATGTGGAGGAGTCACCATCCCTGGAGGTGTCCAAGAAAAGCCTGGATGTGGCACTTAGGTGGGGATCACTCAAAGGTTGGGCTCCATGATCTTAGAGGCCTTTTCCAACCTAAAAATCCTGTGATCCAGTGATTCCCAGCATACCAACAGCCTGAACCTTTTCCATATGTGCATTGGAAAAGGCTCCAGTGCCAGAGGAATCCTAAAAGTTTCTCTCATCACATTCCTTCACAGGGAAGGAGCACTGTTGCGTGAGGAAAAGCTGAGAGAGTTGTGGTTATTTAGCAGGGAAAATAGAAAGATCCAGGAAAAACTTATTGAAGATTTCAANACAGGGATTCAATGCTTAAAGGGGCTTTATAAGAAAGATGGAAACTGGTTATTTAGCAGGGAAAATAGAAAGATCCAGGAAAAACTTATTGAAGATTTCAATGCTTAAAGGGGCTTTATAAGAAAATGGAGACAGTTTTTGGTAGGGTGTGTAGGGACAGGACAAAGAGTGGTGGTTTTAAACTGAAAAAGGGGAGATTTAGACTGGCTCTAAGGAAGAAATCTTCTGTGGTGGAAGTGGTTAAACACCAGATGAGGTTATCCAGAGAAGTTTCCATCCCAGGAAACATTCAAGGTCAGGTTGGACAGGGCTCTGAGAAACAAGACCTGGTTGAAGATGTCCCTGATCATTGCAGGGAGTTGGAATAGAAGACCTTTAAAGCTCATTTCCAGCACAAACCATTCCATGATTCTGTTACAAGGGGGACCAAATGTGACCATCTCAGAGGGAGCTCTCTAAGGTGAAATGAGGTGGATCCCAACCCAAATTCCTCCAAGTCAGTAATTCCAGGGACACAGTCCATCCTGGTTCTTGCATCAGATTGCCAAAAAAGCAGCCAACTCATGGTCCTCTCTAAAGACAGAAAAGTGCCCCCACTCCCCATTTCTTTAACAGGACCAGAGCATTTTGCTGGTAACTTGTTTTGGTTGCTGCAAACTGAGGCAGGGCTGAGTTAAGCCCTGCCTGGCCTAAGAACTTCCAGCTGGGTGTCACAAACCCCTCCAAGTCCAAACTGCTTAAAACTCCTGACCAGAGGGTAAAGTCTGCAGTGTCCCATCGTTCTGATGGGTTTGATAGCTTGGATATAAAATTAAAGATGTGAAATGCCTGATGTGACCCTTTGCTCATGGACATCTTCATTTCTCTCATCTGCTACGGTCCAGCCCAGGCAGTGTGTTGGATACACAGCTCTAAAACAAGATAATAAATAATAAACTCCCTGAAAATGAGTTCATTACTGAATGAGAAACGTTCAGAATTTATAGATCATGAGACTACTACAAAAAATAAAAATAAAAATAATAATAATAATAAAGGGGCATGTCTTGGTTGGTTGTACCTTGAATGACACTTCTGCTTTTGTTCCTAGGTCTTTCCCATCTGACTACCCAACCCAGGTCCTGACCTCTCCTAGTTTTTTTTTTCTTTCTTATGGAGCTCCATGTGCATCCCAAGGACCACCCAAGTATGGAGTTGGTGGCAACCCTCAGGCACAAGGAAACGTGGCCTGCCTTAGCCCATCCACGATGGATGAGTTCTCATCAATGATTTGGGTGTCCAAATCCAAGTGCTTCTGGAAATAACTAAAAGACACCTTCACCCCATTTTCTCAGGGTCCCCAGCTCCATCCAGGGAGATGCCAGCAAACTAAAAGAGGGGAGGTTCAGATCAGATGTTGGGAGGAAGTTCTTTACTCAGAGTGTGATGAGGCCCTGGCACAGGCTGCCCAGAGAAGCTGTGGCTGCCTCTTCCCTGGAAGTGTTCAAGGCCAGGTTGGATGGAGCTTGGAACAACCTGGGATGGTGGAAGGGGGTTGGAATGAGATGGTCTTGAAGGTGCCTTCCAAGCCAAACCATTCTATGATTCCATGGTAAGTAACTGCCCTCTCTCCCTGTTGCACGACAGAAACCTGGTGCTGTAAACTTGCCTGGAAAATTCCAGATATATTTCAGGGCACCAAAACCATGGGGAAATGATCCTGTGTCTGGAGAAGTCCTGTCTGTCCAGAGGATGCACTACAAACCTACCAGGAAATAGCAGGAGCCATTATTTCCCTCAGGGATGTATTCCAGGGGTTTAAAAAGGAAGAATCCCAAGGGTTTCAAGGGCAACTTGAAGGCAGTTTCTTGTAGGGGTGGTTTGGGAAAAGGGCAGTGGATTTGAGTCTGATGTGTTTAATTAAATCTACCACTAATTCAGATGACAGGATCTTTATTAAAGATGGAATTGGGGATAATTTGCATTTAGAAGCAACTCCAAGTGCTTCTTTCTTTTTGGCATCAGCTCATTTGATACAGAGAGAGTGAAAGCTACATTTAACCAGAGTTCTTGTGTAGGAATCAGAGACCTTCTGGAATTTACTAAAAACAGAGCTTAGATTGAAGCTTTTCATCTCTCATTAGAATTTAACATGCTAAGAAATTTAACTAAGGCATATTTAAATGGTAATTAAGAGTGTTATGGGTTTTTTAATTGATAATGTAGCAGCTCTGAAAGTCCCAATGTTATGTGCCAGACACATTAATGTGAGGTCACAGCTCTGAGGAGCATTTGGTGCAAAGCTCCAGCCCTGAGTCACTCTTGCCATTAGAAGTTTCCACTAAACCTAAATTCCCGTGTTAAAAACAGATGAAAAATGCCTATTTTGTAAATTCAGAATTATTCCACAGTTTGTCTTAGTTTCACAAATTATTCAGTCTCAGACAGACAAACAAAAACCAGCAGGAAGCAGAAAATGTGTAGGAGATGCAGCCTCTCATTTAAAAAATATTTTGATTTTCTGATTGGAAATGACACTTATTCCATCAGAAGTACTTTTGAACATAAATCAAAATCTGGGCACTGAAGTGAAACATTCCCTTTGACTGAAGCATTTTCAACTTTCCAGTTTAGCAGAGGAAAACAATGTTTGATCAGACTCTATGCAAAATAGGTTACTGGGCTTTTTCTTTCTGCTGCAGACCAAAACGAAAATAATAAATCCATTTTCCACCAGATCTCCTATTAAGGGGGTTCATTTTTGGGTTGGAAAATATGTTTATGAGAAATGAAGAGGCAGGATCTGAAGGGAGTTTGTGGTGCTTTTATAAATGCCCTGGTAAAGTTTCCCTCTTCCAGAAAACGTTTGGAAGCCTATTTCTCCCTGGAACATCAATATTCAGAGTGGTTCAAAATTCCTTTCAGTATTCCACACACAATCCTTAATAAATTGGTCAGCCAGAAAGATGTGAAAGCTGCAGAAAATATCATAACAAGTCAACAAGTTACAAAGGCATCATTTTAAAATAACACTGGGCTGCCCCACTTTTCCAGCAAAGTTCCTCAATATGTGCATAATTTCCAAAGTTTGCTCTGCCGAGAAGAAATTCCCACTCGAGATTTAGGGAGTGGACTTGGAGGTGCTGGAAAAAAATGGGATTTTCTGCCTTCTAAAAGGGGATTTACAGGCATATGCACATCTCTATTTCTGCCTCGCTGCTAAGTAGAGCACAAGGGGGAAAACACATCCACAGTTCACAGGGAAAGGAGGGAATGTTGGAGTCTCGGCTGAGGAGATGACAAAGGTGCTGTTTGCATTTTAAAATGCATGTGAAAATAGCTAAGAATAGGTATCCACCACAGAAATGGAAAGCAGATTCCTGAGGGCTGCCCAGATTAGTTTTTAAGAGCCTGAGAGAAGAATTTTGGGGGGAAGGATCTTTTTTTTTTTCTTTCCCTGTGTTTGGGTAAGGGGATTTTATAACCAAAAAGGCAAGTTCTGTTCTATGCTGCAGATCAGGAAATCAAATTTGTGAACTACAAAACAATGGAAAAATAATCTTCCTGTACTCAGTGGTGCCTGGCACATTCAACTTCACCTTGAGGGTTTTATTTGATGCTGATCTGATCTCTTTGTTCAGCCCAAATAAATAACAAGTGAGATGTGACTCCATTTTCCAGAGCAGTTTTCATCTGAATGGAGCCTGAATCTGAGAGCCTACATTTATGAAGATGTTTGTCTCTTCTGTCTTGTTAAGATGGTTTTCCTCACTCCTGGAAAAATCAGTCTAAACTGATTTTAAAGGATTCTATTCAAAGAGGCTGAAATTCCTGGGAAATTCACACAACCATTTGACTCACCTCAGCATTAGAAAACTTCTTCACAACTTTCTTCTGCAGGACAAACTGGTGGCTTCTGCTGCTACCTTCCACAGCCACAGAACCATGGAATTGTTTGGACTGGAAGAGACCTTAAAGATCATGGAATTCCAACCCTCTTTCCATGGGCAGGGACACCTTCCACTATCCCAGGTTGCTCCAAACCCTAAACCTGGCCTTGAACACTTCCAGGGATGGGGCAGCCACAGTTTCTCTGGGAATTCCATTCCAGGATCTCCCCACCCTCACAGGGAAAAATTCTTTCCCAATATCCCATCTAACTCTGCCCTCTGGCAATGGGAAGCCATTCTCTGTGTCCTGTCCTTCCATCCCTTGTCCTAAGTCCCTCTCCAGCTCTCCTGGAGCCCCTTTAGCCACTGGAAGGATCTGAGGTCTCCGTGGAGCCTTCTGTTCTCCAGGTTGGACATTCCCAGCTCTCCCAGCCTGGCTCCAGAGCAGAGGGGCTCCAGCCCTTGGAGCATCTCCAGGGCCTCCTCTGGACTCACTCCAGGAGCTCCACATCCTCCTTCTATCAGGGACCCCAGAGATGGAGGAGTGTTCCAGGTGGGGTCCCTCAACCTTCTGTTCACACGTTATAGGTCTGGAAATAATCCCATCTCTTCCATTTTCCCCTTCCAGGGTTCAGTAATTCTCATTCAATGAAGGGAACCTTGGAACCACGAATGCCACGGTCCCTCTACATCCAACTTCAGGTTCCTAAACTTGTCCCAAACCTAAGAAAGGGTTCTCCTACACAGACAAACTCTCTGGTGTTAAGGATTGGAGCATAAGGGATCGGAGCACACTGAGCTCTGTGTTCCTGAGTGAGCCAAGATAAAAGCTGACCCCTTGGCCAAATCCTGAAGGGAGCTGAAAGAAGACAGCATTTAAAAGCTTTGGATTAAATCTGATTTATGACTCTGTCTGTATTTGCATGCAAATTTAGGAGGAACTTCTGCTGAAGTCTGGAAATTGTGGAAATTTGGAAAAATGGCCATATAGGGAAAGGTGTTAAAAGAGGGTTCAAAATAGAATCAGAGAATCAAAGAATCAGAGAATGGTTTGGTTTGGAAGGGACCTGAAAGATCATCCAGTTCCAATGGCAGGGACACCTTCCACTAGACCAGGTTGCTCCAAGCCACATCCAAACCCCTTGAACACTTCCAGATGGAGCCACAAATACTCCTGCAACCTGTAGTTCAACTCTCTCTTTTAAAACTTCAGAATAAATCCATATTTTCTTGTGTGCAAACACTGAGATGGTCACCACAGGTTAAACTGACCTTCCTAGGCCACAAATCTACCAGCAACAATGTTCTGGAAATTATTTTCCGTCCAGTATCCCCAGTTTAGTCAGAACAGAGACCAGAAAGAGCTAAAAAAATAACCAAGAAGGAAAGCAAAATGTGAGCTGTCTAGCAGCAAAGTCACTGCCAAAGCACAATTCAATTTTCAGGACTGCACTAAAACACCAAAAGCTGCTCTCTGTAATACTCAAAGAGCTGTTGTTTTAACCTTCCACTTGCGTCAGTGTCTGGTACCTTTGAAAATGACAGCTTATTTGTAACTTATTCAACCTGATGCCTCCTGAGCAATGAAATGTGCCCCTGGGATGTTCTTTTCTTCCTTTTCCTCTCCATCTCACATTTTACATCCCTCATACATTTCAACAAGTTCATAATAACTTTGCTTTGCCTCACTACTCTGATTGCTCCCATCCCTGGGTTATTTACCGAGCGGAGGTGCTGCTGCAGAAAGGACAAACAGATTAAGGAATTCAGCACTTTGCTGTGCCAATAAGAAAATTGCATCTCTCTCTGCACATGGAGAAGAAACAGGGCTGGAAGGTGCACAGCAGTCAACCTTCGCTCTGCCTTCTGGGTTGTGGGGACATGGAAGCATAAAATAACCCCTTTCTCCTGAATTTTCAGAGAACATTGCGGTGTTCTGGCTGCAGAGAACACATCACGGAAATAACAGTGTATTTTTATCTTTTACATTTTATTAGGCATGATGGGGGAGCCACTGTTTGAGAGCACTGCCTAAACACACAATGAAAAAGAATTGAGCCATAATTAGAAGAAGAAGAGATGTAAAACAAAAATTCTCCCATCATTTGTGAACTCCAGGGTTGTAGTCAAAATCCATCGGCTGAGTCTTGCAATATTCCCAGAGAACCTGGATTAGTGCATCTCATTGTGGCAGTAAATATTCAATGGATTTAACCTATAAAAACTTATAGAATC
Source organism: Notiomystis cincta (assembly GCA_013398075.1). Classification (NCBI taxonomy): domain Eukaryota; kingdom Metazoa; phylum Chordata; class Aves; order Passeriformes; family Notiomystidae; genus Notiomystis; species Notiomystis cincta. The sequence continues at coordinate 49,547 of VZRX01021007.1, read as the reverse complement.
ATGGAATGGTTTGGGTTGGAAGAGACCTTCAAGATAATCTCATTCCAACCTCCTGCCATGGTAGGGACATCTTCCTAAACCAGGTTACTCCACTTAAAATTTTAGCAGGTGAGGCCACAGTTGTTGCAATGAAATACTGGAGAATTTCAGCAGCATAGAAGTTGAAATTCCAGCTTCTTGGAAAAATTTGAGGAGTTTCAGAAAATGTTTTGGGATTGCATTCCTTCTAACACATTTTCCAAAACTGGAGACCTTCCAAAGGAATGAGAGCCAGTGGACATTTCATCAAGTCCTTGTGGCTCCTTCCAACTCAGGATATTCTGTTATTCTTTGTGGTAAATGCTGGACTGTAAAGTCTGATCCTCAACAAGCAAAACTCCTGTTAACTCAGAAGTTCACCAAAATAGAAAATTCAAAGTTAAAAATATCTCCCCAGCACCAGATGACTTTGTTCCCAGGAAAGGAGGGCTTGTCAAAGAAATCTGTTATCTGTTCAAGGAGATTTCATGTCTGAGTGATAAAGTCAGGATGACAAAACCTACTTTGGTTCCACTGGATTGTAACCAGGTGTCTTCCAGATTGAAGCTGCTGCCAAATGAAGGAACAAAAAGACACATCCTACATCAATTAAAACCAGTCTCAGTCCAGCAAATTCTAATTTGAATGGGCAGGGAAGGATTTGCAGTGATTTTCATCTTTATTGCAATCACCTTAAGAGAAGATTCTGAGCAAATGTCATCTAATATTTTTACTGCAAGGGAAAATGGGTTGGAAGAGAGTGGATTTAGATGGGATTTGAGGAAGAAATTCCTCACTCTGAAGGTGGTGAGGCCCTGGCAAAGGTTTCCCAGAGAAGCTGTGGCTGCCCCAAACCTGGAAGTGTCCAAGACCAGGTTGGATGGGGCTTGGAGCAACCTGGGATAGTGAAAGGTGTCCCTGCCCATGGAAGTGGAGTGGAACTGGAATATGTAAGGACCCTTCCAACCCAAACAACCCCGTGATTCCATGATCCTGTATGAACTTTAAAGTGCAAAATCACATCAGTCCATCCAAGTGGATAAGGAGTAGTTTTCTTGTGTTGTTTTCCAGTATTTAGCACAATACTTGAGATAGCAAGGAGGGCAAACTTCATAATTTTGAGTTATGCAAGGGAAGGTTGCATGAATCAAAGAGTTGGAAATTGAATTTAGTTGAATTTAGCCTTGAAATAAGACACTATTTCCAAAAAGTAGCAATAATTATATTCACTGGGAGTGACATAGTGGACTCAGTATTCCCTGGAATCTCTGAGACAGAAATAGCAGAGTTTGCTGAAAATCAGGATTTAGCATTTGTTGGTTCTTTTGAAAGACATCTTCTAAATGAGGAAAAAAGCAAAACTCATCTGTATTTCCATGAAACTGAAAGTTCCCAGATCCCAGAAGTTGCGCAGTAGATCTGACACTCCTGTACACTTCATTACTAGCTGGCAATTAGCAAGCCCATTAAATGCTGGTTAATGAGAATGCTGATTGCACTGAGCAGCTGCAGGTGGCTCCTGGCACTCCCAGTTCTGGGGCAGATCCTTCATCTCACTGCCCAAGGAAGGGAAATATCCATCTTCCCAAATCCCCAGCTCTGGAACAGCCCTGTCAGAGCCATCTGCTCCAGGGCTGGAGAGGGCACAAGGGATAAAACACCCAGCAAAGGACCAATGTGATGTGAGAAAAAATGTTCTTGGCTTTGAGAAACACAGCTCTGGACTTGACCAAAGTTTGTGGAACCCCAACACTGGGCACTGGAGAGGCACCTCCAGTCCTGGGGTCAGTTTTGGGGCCTGCATGACAAGAAGGACATTGAGGGGCTGGAGAGTGTCCAGAGAAGGGAATGGAACTGGGGAAGGGTCTGGAGCACCAGGAGGAGCTGAAGGAGCTGGTGGGGCTCAGCCTGGAGAAAAGGGAGGCTCAGGGGGAACTGTTGCTCTCTACAAATCCCTGAAATGAGGCTGTGGTGAGGTGAGAGTCAACCTCTTCTCCCAGGAAATGAGAGATGGGAAAAGGGGAAGCAACCTCAAGTTACACCAGGGGAGGTTCAGGTTGGATATTTGGGAAAACTTCTCCACTGAAAGAGTGACTCAACATTGGAACAGGCTGCCCAAGGAAAGGGTGGAGTCACCACCCCTGGAAGTGCTCAAAAACCAGGCTGACCTGGCACTTTGCAGTGTGGTTTAGTGGATGTGGTGGAAATTCAGCTGAGTGTTGGATTTGATGATCTCAGTGGTCTTTTCCAAACTCAGTGATTCTGTGAACCTGAAGAAAATTTAAAATAAAGCCTTAATTTAAACAATTTGCTATTTTCATGTTCCTGTAGCAAAAGGAACACAATGGGAGCAGCCAGGTTGGTGCTGGGAGAAGGGAAATAATAATTCCAAGGGTGCCCTGGTGTTCCTCTGAGAGGGGAACTCAGCCATGGAGTGGCTGGATTGGAAAGGCAGTCAGACTTCCAGGGGTTTCCTTCCCAAAACTTTCACCCCTGTGGCTTGCAGTGATTCTCCCTGTGGGACAAATTTCTGTCTCTGTGGCAGCACTGGGGACCCAAAGTACAGATAAACCACTGCAGCTTTCGGTGTTGATTCCAACAGAACCTTCCAGCGCTGAAAGTTCAGCATCATTATTAATACAAAACCCTTTGAGCGCAGCACTCCACCCCCAGCCCTGCACTCCACACAATTCAACTTACTTTACTTTTATTTCATCTAATTACAAAGCATTACTCACGAGAATGACGGATTTTATTACTCACTATTATACAATTTCTGTGTTCGCCAGTCCTAGCAAAAAGAAAGTACAGAAAAAGAAGTAATTTGAGAAAAAAAAATAAAATAAAAGACTCCTCTTAATAACAAATGACTTAATTTTGAGAAAGAATTTTGATGCCAAGACACAACTTTTGCTGAATTTGCCACTTTGGTTCAAACTCTTCCCGTGTTTGACATCTTATAAATGCCACATGAAGTAATTCTGTAGTGAGCTTCAAATTTGTCACTCTCGTGACTAATTCCTTTTAATTAGACTTAACAATATATAAGAAAAAAAATGTCATCATTTAAAGTGAAGTCAGTGATGTATTGATTGGATAAGGACTTAACAGCTTAAGTATTTTGTTAGAAAATGATTCCAGTGAGCAGATTTTTAATTTCAGGCCATTTCTTTTCACTCTCCTGGGTCCCACTGTACATAACAGCAAGATCCTTCCTGATTTTCCCCATATCCCACGCTCACAGGTGAGTAATGCTTTAGGGAATTCTGCTCATAAACATGGTCATTTCAAGCATATTAATTAAAATGATTAAATACTCAGATAAAATAAGGCATTTTGAAGACATCCAGAAGAGAAACAGCTCCCTTTTCCCAATTCTTTTGACCACAGTTGATACGTGGCTGTAACAGCAAAAGCAAAAACAACGGGAATTTATCCCCAGATATCCAAAGAAATAAAATGTGAGAAGGCAAATTGTTGACAAAGACTTTCAGCCATACATCCTTGACATCACCTGGGATCATCCTGTGCCACTTCACAAAATTTGAAGTTGATTGCAGGATTTTCTTTTGTTTGGGTGGGAGTGTTTGAACAGCTCCTCTTTGGGAGTTGAGATGAATCTTTGTGCAGCTCTCTCCAGCTCAGAACTCCACTGCCTTCAGCATAAATGCATTGCCCCAAAAATTGTGTCATCTTAACCCAAATCTTTTCAAAGCATCACTGGAGTTTATTCCTTAGCATCCATGATGGCCATGGAATTATCTACAGTGATGTGGCATTGCCATTGCACTTTTATCCATGTTTGCCTGAAAAGGAATCTCCTTCCCTTGTTCTGCTTTTTATACAGAATTAAATGGAATTTTACTGAATTATCATTTGAGATGGCCTGAGGAAAATATCAGATCCTGAAAAATCTATCCAGATTTAAGGCATCCTTCAACTCCTACAGTGCACAGGTCGTTCCCAGGCAGAGCAGCCTTGAGGGATGGCTGGTGAGTTTTCCAAGTAATTCCCAACATTTGTTTGCAAGCAGTTACCCCACCCTGAGCAGTTTGTATCTTCAGAGAACTCTTTTGAGAGAGAGGTAGGAAATCAAATGAGCTTGGGAATTCAGTCTTAGAATTTTTTTCTCCTTTCTTTATTCCAAAAGTGCTTCAAAACAATTAATTTAGTCCTAGTCATTAGTCCTATGCTAATGAACATCATCATTAACATCTGAGTGATCTCCTGAATTACTTAGGAAAGCAGTGCTGTTACCCTCCTGCCCATTGACAAGGGCTGGTTTATAGTAATTAAATAGTTGATTGATAGAAGGAAATAGCTGATTTACAGTAGTCTGTGAAGAATTTGGGAGAGCAGGGATAGACCTGAGACCTGGGGCAGGACGGAAGTTTGAGACTGGAGTTCCTTTTGGGCTGAAACCTGGAATTTCTCAGCAGCACTTCCACAAGGTGAAAACTCACAATGCACAAATACTGAGGAGTTATTAAACCTTATTATGGAACAAATGTCAGGAAAGCTTAGGGATATCAGGAAAGCTTAGGGATATCAGGAATATTAAAGCAGGTGGATGTGCTGAGTACCAGTTCCTGACCAGAGGAAGGAAGCCCAGCTAACTTTAGCTGATCATCTTCTTGTGTTTTCCTCTGTTTCTCAGGAGCTGAGGGGAATGTTATTAAGCCTGTAAGATTTTCCAGTGTCAATCACCCATTTTACTGCAGCCAATCCATCTTTTTTTTTTTCCTTTTGTTTTGTCATACAGTGGCAGCAACCTATGGAAACACTTGGTAAGGATGCTGCAGCGAGATAAAAACACTGACTGTTTGTTTAGGCTTTGGAATCATCTTAGGGATTTATGTGTTTAATTCTGAGTAACTTGTTCCCATCTTGTCCCCTTGTCTAACAAATCCATGGGACAAAATCTGACAGTGACACTCAGGATTTTAAAAGATTACAGTGCCTTCTGCAGAAACTCCTTTGGAACAATTTTGGCAGAGAACTGCCAATGTATTTTGGGTCTCCCATGCAGGCTCCTCTGAGAGAAATGTTGTACAAGTTTAGGTAAATTGGTTAATGCATAAACCTGATCAGATGGATTTCTTGCCATTCCACACAGAATTTCTAGTGATAGTTACTATGTCCACAGTTCTTTCACTGACTGGAAAAAAAAATAACCAAACCCCAAACCTTGTTGGTTTATTTCTTGCTTAACTTGTAGAGTTAACTCATCTATTGCCTCCAAAAAAAA
>VZRX01021007.1:0-44169 GCA_013398075.1 Notiomystis cincta | reverse complement strand
CTTAACTTGTCCAATTTACTCATCTTTTGCCACCAAAAAAAAAAAAAAAAAAAGGAGAATTTTACTCATGTGGTTGAGTAAAGCAACATAACATTCCAAAGCAAAGAGAGAGGTTGGCTCAAGTCAAGCCCTGCTCAGGCCCAGTGCCAGCAGACCACTTCAACTCATTGGAGTTGTAAAAATGTGCCTGATCAATGGCTTGGGATTGTTTGGTGAACCCTGAATTAACAGATATTGATTCTGACCAGTCAAACATCTTCTGGCAAGAAATTGAGTTTGGCTGGTTGAAAGCCCCAGCTGCTGTCTGAGACACTGGACAAATCTTTTTCACATTAATCCATCCTTTTCTCTCCCTTCTCTTTGCTTCCCAAGGATAGGAACACTGATTAGATCTGGGAGTTTCTTGCACTGTGGGGCACAAAGGTGATGGCTCTGCTTCTGATGTTTTCAAGAGGCCTCGCTTGCACATATTAATATGCATAAAAAGTCTGCATATTAATGCACACTTCTGAGTTGCAAAACTTATCTCTGGATTCCCTAAAAATGACTGAATTGGCTGGTTTTTATCCCTGTACAGTTCCCATGCCCAGGCAGCATCAGGAACCTTTTGTCTGTTAGACAAAGGATGGCAAAATTTTGTTCTGAATATATCCTAAAGCCAGCACAAGTAAAGTGTGTAGCCCTCTGCTGAGGTAAAAAATCCTCTGCATTCAGGTCCAAACAGCCAACAAGTCTTCTTTTAACTTTTACACAACCATTTGTTCCCTCAGTACAGAAAAATTTCCAGGAATAATTTTATACTCAGCCTCTACAACCCCAGGGAAAGCACAGTGGATGCCACTCCTCAGTAACAGGCCTTGACTCCTCCTTCGTTCCCCTCAAGTGCCCTTTTTTGAATCTATCTACTCCTGAAAATGCCCAAATATGAACAGAAGCACCATGGGAAAGGTGGGGAGAGTTTGTTTCTTAGCACGAATTTCAACATAACTATCTGAGAGTTCCTTCTCCCAGAGAATCCATGTGAGGCAAGTGTCCTTTGATGAACTCCAGGAGGATTCAAAGCTGATGGTAAACACATCAAGAATGAGAGAAGGTGAGGTGAGCCAGAGAAAGGAAAATATCATCCTCTAAAGCTGCTGGAATTTGTGATGAGGAGTGAGAGACTCTGTCCCCACAGCGCTCTGTTACAGATCTCTGTGGAAACTCTGGCATTAAATCCATCCTGTATCTCAACCTCCTCTTTTTCCTTGAGGAAAAAACAGGTGAGAAGTATCCAACACCATCAAATGATGATTCTTAATATCAGCATCCCACACTGGTTTCAAGTAGCAGCACAGAAAGTTTCTCTGAATATCAATTTACAACTCACCTGTTCTGGCAGTAAAACAAAACCTTGGCAAAAAAGCCACTCAGGAATTAATGAATTTATTGCATCCAGCCATCCACGTCCTCTTTTTCTCTGTGGTGAATGGATCCAGAGTTCTCATCTAAAGGTTAAAAGACTGGAAGAAGTTCTTAATGAACTGCCTCATCAAAACAGTGTTTTGCTGAAGGCCAGCAGTCAGAGCACAAATATCCAGTCTGAGCAACCTGGTCTAGTGGGTGGACCCCTGCCCATGGTGGGGGTGTTGGAATTGTCATCTTTAAGGTCCCTTTCAGCCAAGCCTTTCCATGATTCTGTGATCTGTGTTCCTTCTAATTAATCATTTCCTCTTTAGTTCCACAGAATAACAGGATGCTTTGGGTTGGGTGGGACTTTAAAGCTCATCTTGTTCCACCCCACTTCCATGGGCAGGGACACCTTCCACTGGATGAGGTTGCTCCAAGCCCCATCCAACCTGGCCTGGAACACTTCCAGGGATGGGGCAGCCACAGCTTCTCTGGACAACCTGTGCCAGGGCCTCAGCACCTCCACAGGAAAGAATTCCTGTCCAAAAGCCAATCTAACCCTACTCTCTGTCAGCTTGAAGCCATTCCCCTTTTTCCTGCCACTCCAGGCCTTTGTAAAACATTTATCTCCTTCTTTCTTGCAGGCTCCCTTCAGGCACTGGAAGGCCACAATGAGGTCGCCCCCAAACCTTTTCTTCTTCCAGGCTGAACAACCCCAATTCTCTCAGCCTTTCCTCACAGCAGAGCTCCTCCATCCTTCTGATAATCCTGGTGGCCTCCTCTGGATTTGCTCCAGCAGCTCCATGTCCTTCCTGTGCTAAGGAGCCCTCCCTTGTTGCCCTTTTCAGCATCCCCTGAAGGTCAGTGCTCCCACACACCCACAAAGAAGGGCTGACAAGGAGAGATGCCAGGTGAATTCTTGTTGAAGCCTTCTGAGAGTTCAGACTCATTCCCAAGTTACTGCTGAATTCCAATGACAAAAGCCAAGAGGAATTAAGGTGCAAAATGCCTGTGTATAAGCAGAGGTTTGGATTATTTAATGAGTTTACATTAAATTCACACCTTTACTTTAGGATGAGGAAAAAAAGAGGGATTTTCTTCATCACCACTTCAAGTTCAGCTGCATCCTGCACCAGGTCCCACTTTGTGAGCTGATGAAGCTCACAAATATGAATATTAAACCCAGCTCAGATCCTCTTCTACCACACATCCATATCCTGAGGACAGTGTGACAAAACTGTCACGAGGACAACATCAGCTGCTTTTAAAAACAGAGAACAATCTCAGCTCCTGGAGAACAGGCTCAAGGCTCCTCACTCACTCATGTTTTACAACAAGGTTTTTTCTTGTTGTTTTGTTACTGTGGGCAACCAGCTGCCTCCCAGGGTTCTCCCAGGAAAAATGGGAATTTTCAGTTCAGCAGTAAACAACTGTTCTGAGGTGTTCTGAGATGCCTGGCCAAGCTCTGGCACTGGTTTGGGATGAAGAAAAACAGCACAGAAGGGAAAAAGAGCCCTCCAACACTGTCAGCCTTGTGGAAGGATCATGTCAGGCTGGGTGTCACATCAGGGATGGGGCAACAAATGCACAAATCCTTTTGAAAGCAAAAAGCTGTGCTTAAAATTCTGGGTTGGGGTTGTTGGGGACTGAATCTCTCCTCACTTGAGATGTAGGGGAGCAGCAGAACTTCCCATCCAGAATTAATGCCCTGTCTATTCCCTGCTCCCTTCTTTTGCTGGTTCAGCCATTCCTCAGTGGAAGACCACAGTGAGATTTTCATGGTCCATTGATGCTCTGATTTCTTGAGGCACAAGAGAAAGACAAGACTGTAAATAACAATAGTGGTGATTTTTTCCTCCCAAACTCACAGACCTGCAGCCATTCCACAGTAAAAGTGGGATTTTGTCCACAACTGAGAAATTTACTTACCAACAATCTCCTCTTTTCACTTTCATGCAATGGGAATTTTTGCACTTAATAAAATCCCAGAATGGTTTGGGTAGGAAAGGATGTTAAAAATCATCAAATTCCACCCCTTTCCAGGGCAAGGGACACCTTCCAGTGTCCCTGATTGCTCCAGGATCCATCCAACCTGGCCTTGGACACTTCCAGGGATGGGGCAGCCACAGCTTCCCTGGGCAACCTGTGCCAGGGCCTCACCACCCTCACAGGGAAGAATTTCTTCCCCAAATCCAATATAAATGTTCAAATTGTCTGGACATCCAAGGGTTTCCTTAGTCACAGGGTGACATTTCTGCTTTCTCCCAAGTGAGGTTGCAGTTGTACTTGAATTTCTTTCTCTCAGCTGTAGCTGTGGAGTTATGTTTATTCACGTCAATTCTGATTTTTTTCTCTATTTTCTTACATTTTATCCCCCAGTCCTTGGTTTCCTAAGCAATATAACTGGATAATATCTCATGAGAGAGTGAGTTTATTGATGGTAGACACTAAATCCACGTGAGACAGAAATGCCACAACCTGAATAACAGCCAAAAAAATGAACAAAACATAGAATCACATCCAAAAACCTGGAAAATAATTATTTTAAAGGATATATCCAACAAAATCTTCAAACAAACCACCCCTTACCATCCAACAAACAAGACCAATTAGCCAAACTGCAATTCATTAGCAGAGAGAAGAGAAAATGTTCAGAAGTTTCATTCCTGGCAGAGGGAAGCCAGGCAGGATGCAATCCTAGCCAAGAGAAATATGAGTTTTTGTGTGGAAAAAGACAGCAGGAGATGAGGAAACAGCTCTTCTGATGGATTTCCTGATTGCCCAGAGCCCCTCAGAATGTAAAGATTGGTATTTTTATTGTTTTAATGGATCTCATTTACAGAGCTGATGGGATATTTCATTTCCAACCCAGGTTTCTTTAGATTAATTCTTTTTTTTTTTCTTTTAACTTATCTTATCTCTAATCCCCACCATCAATACCAATATATACAAGACCTCTTTCTACAGCCTGGTCAATGACCAAAAAAAATCTCCAATAATGAACTTTAGGCAGCATTAAGGAATCTCAGGGGTTCTCCAGCGAAATTTCTGTCTCCTGAAGTCTCAAGGTCAGTGACTGAAAGCTGAATGGCACTTCCAGAGGTGCTTTTTCACCCTGATTTCCTCAGGAAATTTTGCACATGTGAGCAAAGATACGGATTTCTATTTGCTCAGTTGTCACCTGCATCTATCACAGAGGCAAAATTTCCAAATTATATTGATTTCTTCCACTGTAGAAGTTGTTTTTGAGTGAGCACCACCCTTGTTAGTTATCAGTGATCGTCACAATCCTTTGTGTCTCTTCAAAACTGAACTGGAAATCACTGCAGTGGTGCTTAGTGACCAAAATAAAATTTAAAAACAGCTGAAACACTTCATGGAAAATTAAAAATTATGAACATTTTCCATTTATTTGTATATATTTAATCCAAGACTCTCAATATGTCCAAGCATTTCCAAATGAGGAAAAGAAATCAGATAAGACATATGGAAAAAGGAAGAGGTTTATCCCTATTTTAATGATAGGCAGCAAAGATGCAGAACTATTTTGTGATTTTTCCAAGGTTATGCACTGCCAGGCAATGGAGAATTCAGCAACTCTCCTGAAATTTCCTAACACCCAGGGTAAAGCAGGAGAATTTTTTTTTCTCGCTTACAGATCTCGTTTTCCATTGCAAATGGATTTATGTGGATGAATTACAGCTCCAGCCAACATGTTCCCATAAAATACCAAGATGTTGTTCAATATTTTGGAGAAATAGGTACCTTTAAGCAGCTTCTGAAGCACAGAGAGAGAAGGAAAAAAAAAAACCTTTTCCCTTCTCCTCATTTCTGTTTCTGTGGAGCTCTGAGCTGAAGACTTCCAGGAACTTAATGCCCAGAGGAAAATCACAGCAGAGGTAGCAGCAGAATTCCCTTTTTGTGTTCCAAAGCCACTCGAACTGAGCTTTTTCTGCCCTCTGTGTTTGTAGGGAAAGGATATCCCAAACAGCACCGACCTCCAGGGACACCACTTCAAGCCCCAGGTCTGCCTGGATTTGAATGGATTTGGGATTGAGCCCAGGGAAAAGGTTGAATCATCATCCTGGAGGTGTTTGCAGCAGTGTAGATGTGACACTTGGGGTCGTGGATTAGTGGTGGAGCTGGCAGGGCTGGGGAATGGTTGGATTTGATGATCTTGGAGGTCTTTTTCAATCTAAACAACTCCATGATTTTGTGATTCTCTATCCCAGCAAAACCCTTTAGCTCAGCTGCCCAGTTTACCTCTGTTAACCCCAGTTTATCCTATTTCTTACAGTGGGTAATTTCCTGTCCATGTCTCTAACAAATATTCTACACAAAACACTCTGTCAGATAAGCTCTTATCAGTTAAAAATGACAAATGTGTTTTTTTCAGCATTAACATTGCAGTGGCAATGCCAGAGCAGGTCTGGAGGATAGAGATTCCTCAGAGGGGAAGAAAGAAAAATCAAAATTATGTTGTTTTGCTTTTCAGCCTTTAGAACTGGAGCAGAGAACTGAAGGTGGAGACCTCAGCAATCAGGAGGGGAAAGGCTGTACCTCTGTATTGTGGTTGTGTTCACCCACAAACTCTTGTGGGGGATTCCTTGTGTTTCAGGTGACTCAAACAAGCTTTAACACTCAGGAGATGTAAAATCCTAAAATGATTGGAAGAAACCTTAAAGATCATCCAGTTCCAACCCCTGCCATGAGCAAGGACACTTTCCACTATCCCAGGTTGCTCCAAGCCCCATCCAACCTGGCCTTGGACACTTCCAGGGATGGGGCAGCCACAGCTTCTCTGGGAAACCTGTGCCAGGGCCTCACCATCCTCCCAGGGAAGAATTTCTTCCCAAAATCCAATCTAAACCTACTCTCAGTGGGAAGCCATTCCCCCTTTTTTCTGTCACTCCAGGCCCTTGGAGTGATTCCAGAGTCTCACAGTCGTTTCTCAGGCACTCAATGGTTCGCATCATGGGAACGTGTTACGAAAAATGTAGAACACAAAACTAAATTATTAATGATGCATTTAATGCCAAACTGTTTCCTCAGCTGAATTGACTTCCCTGCTAAATGCCTCTCTCTTTGGATAATGTTGAAATTCACAGAATCAGGGGTCACTGAGGTTGGAAAAGACCTCCAAGATTATCGAGTCCAGCCTGTGCCCGATCCCCACGTTGTCACCAGCCCAGAGTTGAGAGCCACGTTCAGTCATTCCTTGGAAACCTCCCGGGATGGGGTTTCCACCACCTCCCTGGGCAGCCCCTTCCAATGCTTGACCACCCTTTCCATGCAGAATTTCCTCCTAATGAAGAAATTCCTCCTGATTTCCAGCAGCTGAAATCCTTTCAGTTTCTGTCAGATGGAGCTTGGGTGGGTAACATGAATGTTATTTCTCTCTTCACTCCATTTCTAGCTCAGCAACTAAATGAAAAGAATAAATAAGTAAAAAATAAAAAAAAAATTTTTTTTTAGAGTCTTCTTTACTTTGGCCTTTTGAGAAACTTTGCTTAAATCCAGGTTCAGGTATTTGGTATCACACAGCATTGAGGTGACATAACCCTTCCAACAGACTTGTTTTTCTTCAGTATCATCTGAGTGGAATATCTATTTTTTGTCTAACACATGTCTGGTTGTGGCTGCTTTTCTCCCTTCCAATTTCCTGTTAAAAAAAAAAAAAGAGTGATTTTTTTATACCATTTTATCTTCTTCCAGATTTATAGCAAGTCTTATTTTGTCAGCAAAGTATGAGAAGCAACCACATTCTGCAGATGGTGTAAACTGAGGAATGCCTCATAATTCCCCCTTCAATGTGTAAAATCTTCTCCAGAGCAGACTGTCCCACTCCCACTCCTGGATTTCAGGAGAGTTTAGTCTTTAGTATTACACATGCTAATGGAAAACCACAGAGAGAAAAAACCCGAATTCCATTAAAATGTAAACATTCAGATAAATCACACCCGTTTCAGTGGCATTTTCGATATTGTTCTGAAAAACATTCCAACCAGCAATTTAATGATGAGTTTTGCAGCTTGTTTTGACTTCTGAAAAGATGAACATTTTCACTTCTCTTTGAGACTGGTTTTCTCACTTTTTGACTTCACACTTCTCGTCTTTTTACTGTGGAAACACAAGAAAGAAGAAGTGGAATGAAAGTGATTTTTATGACACTTTGCCAATGCTACTTCTTTCAGTTCCATTCATTTTTCAAGGGGAATAACGAGAGCTAATTTAAAAATTAAGACAAAATTAATGGCATAACTTTGAATTACATCCCTCTGAAAAAGCCAAACTATCAGGCACTTCAAAGAAAACCTTTCTCTGTTTGGTTTTTCTTCATGAAATCCAAACAAAACTAAAACTATTCATTATCACCTGACGTGGTTTTACTGCCTCGTATTCCATTTGTTCTTTCTTCCTCTTCCTGTGTTCTTCCTTGATAAATTATACAGCCAACAGATAATTTCAATATCATTTGTCAGGAGGAAGATTTATTAAAGTACCCTAATTCCTGTGAAACCTGGGGCTTGAAAGGAGCATAGAAAGAGGTGTGAGATGTGTCATTCCTTCACAAGCCTGATTTGATGTCAGAGGATCCACACTGGTCCTGAGCTCCAGGTAGATTTTCCCAGGAAACCAACAGTGGTTTTGCCTGGTGCTGTTCAGGGGCAGAAATGGGAATTTGGTGATCCTCGTGGGTCCCTCCCGGCTCGGGATATTCCATAATCCTGAGTTTCTGTGTTTCTATGATTGTCAGATCTAGGGTGGGTGTTTCTGGTGAATGTGATTCCAGGTGGGAAAAATCACTGGAGGTTCCTTGCTCCATCTCTGGAGAGCAGGGCAATGGGATTGCTGGAGTTTGGGACATAATCTCCACTCTACAACTGCACAAGGTGAGACAATGTCCTGTGCTTGGATGAGGCTCTCTGGAGGTTCTCCATTTAATCCCAGAATGGTTTGGATTGAAAGGAACCTTAAAGACCATCCAGTTCCAACCCTTTCCATGGGCAAGGACACCTTCCACTATCCCAGGATGCTCCAAGCCCCATCCAACCTGGCCTTGGACACTTCCAGGGATGAGGCAGCCACAGCTTTTCTGGGAAACCTGTGCCAGTGTTCAGTTTGCTGTCACAGGGAAGGATTTATCCCTAATATCCCATCTATCCCTGCCCTCTGGCAGTGGGAAGCCATTCCCTGTGTCCTGGCATTCCAGGTCTTTGTCCAAAGTCCCTCTCCAGCTCTCTTGGAGCCTCTTTGGACACTGGAAGGGCTCTAAGCTCTCCCTGGAGCCTTTTTTTCTCCAGGCTGAACAAACCAACTCTCTTTAATTATTAAAATGAGGAGTGTGGGGAGCTGAGATCTGAAATCAAGTGACAGAAACCCAGCCTTGGGCTGTCTGCCTTTCCAACTGTCCTGTTGCTCCCCTTTTGAAGACATTGCAGGAAGTTTATTCCATCAGGGATTACCAGAGGCTTGTATTTCCAAAGTCCGTGCTTTCCAGCAAAACATCCAAACAAAAACACCTCTCCCTGACAACACATCCCTGTAATTACATCTTTCTTTCAGCAATTCCTTTAGTGTTTTGTCCCTTCCCAGAGACAAAGAGAAGCCAAGCAGCCCTTTTGTCTCCCAGCCCTTCCTGTTCTCTGACTCACCAGCACGGAGAAGGTTTGGAATCAGGGTCCTTCCCCCCGGAAATGCAGCGCTGGCACAGGTGCAGGATTCCTCTGGAAGTGAGGTGGGAGTGGGAGGCATGTAATCATCAAAACACAATTAGAGAGACACTGCCAATTAGCGGGTACTCCACTCTGCCAGGAGCTGATGGGAGCAGAGGAACAGGAAACGTGGAGGGATGATGTAACAGGAGCTGTTGTTGCTACCTGCGAACCTCGACAGGTAATTAACGTGGTAATTAACGATCGTCAGATGAATGATTCAGAAAGAGGAAATTAAGAGGGTGATCTGGCTTCAAATGGGAACTACTTCAGCTCCCAAGCAGTTCATCTGCACTGAGAGAGGACCAGAAATGAGTGCAGGTGAGGAGGGAAGATTCTGGCAGCTCCTCCAGCCATCCCTGCTTCTCCCCTAATTGTTGTATAGAAGCCTGGAGCCACAATGAGCCACTAATGAGGTTTTGGGTATAATTGTCCTCTTGGAGAGGAGCAAGGGTTGGGTCACCTCAGGAGGTGAGGCCCTGGCACAAAGTGCCCAGAGAAGCTGTGGCTGCCCCATCCCTGGAAGTGTCCAAGACCAGGTTGGAAGGGGCTTGGAGCAACCTGGGATAGTGGAAGGTGTCCCTGCCCATGGCAGGGAGGTGGATCTGGATGATCTTTCAGGTCCCTTCCAACCCAAACCATCCTGAGATTCTGTGATCATTACACCACATGAGTTTTCCAGAGGGATTTCTCTCAAACTCTGCTCCTGGATATTGCAGATAGAACAAAGAGATCGATGAAGCTGAGAACTGAGACAAAAATCAGTGGAAAAAAAAAATCCCCTCCATTACCTCTGCTCCCTCCCAAGGGAGTGAAAGGTAAAACCAAATCTGAGATAGAACTAAACTCCTTCTTTTGACTCACAAGTTCTTCTTCAAGTTAGTCCATCTATAAAAAAAATTCAACCATTTCTTTTATTCCGAAGCAAGTTTTTCAAAATTAAAAATTGCTATTTTGAAATTAAGGGTGAAAAAGTCTAACTTAGAAAAATGTCTAAACAAAGGGATTTGGCATTTCCAAAATGAAACTTTTCATTTAGAAAATATAAAGGAGAAATACCCTGACATTTAAAACATATTGCTGCATTAATGGTTTGCAATTTTGGGTGAAAACTCCTGCTAAATTCAGCCTAGGTCTGTAAAGTTTCCATTCCTCTAAAAATTTATTTTTATTTGGAACTCTTGGGTACTGAAACGCAAAATAGAAATACCCATGTTCTCTCTAAATGAATTTATAATTAGTTTTATGACTGTCTACCAAATATTTGATGTATTGGTATTTAAGAACAGAAGGTCCTTCTGCACTGGAGCTTGCTGAGCAGCCCAGAAGAGAAACTGAAAAGTCACAGAATCATGGAATATTCTGAGTTGGAAGGGACTCACAAGGATCAGAGTCCATCTCCTGCCCAGGACATCCCAGCAATCCCAGCCTGTGCCTGAGGGCATTGTCCAAACCATTCCCTGGGGAATGTGACCATTCCCTGGGGATCCTGTTCAGTGCCCAACCATGCTCTGGATGAAAAACCTTTTCCTGATATCCAACCTAAATCCTCTCCTTAAATAACTTTGTGCCTTCATACCCAAAATATCTGTATCAATCCCACTTTCTCATCTGTTAATTCCTGATACCCACAAATTAAACAAACCAGTTCAGTGTCAAAGTACCCCCTGGAGTGGAATCTTGAAGGAACTCACGTATAAAATTTTGGCTGAGATACAAAACCTCACATTACAAATGGCTACAATTCCCAGAGGTTGAAACAACTGATCTAATTCCCATTTACAAAATATGGGATAATAAGCATTACACTCTTTATGTCTTGGAAATCACTGCCTGGCTCCCTGGAAAATCAGTCTTCTATAGGAAAGACTGAGTTTATGGCAAATATGGGTTGTTGGGAAAGAGCCAGTGTGGCTCTGTAAAGGCAGAGGAGTTGCAGTTCAGGAAGAGCAAGAGTCCACTGAAAATCCAGTCTGGACTTTCAAAAAGCCAAAATCCCTTCAAAAATTCCTTCAGAAAGGAACATTTCAAAACATAACATGCTACAGGCTGGGAGAAGAGGTTCCAATCCTTCTCCAGAGAGTTTAAAAGGAAAAGTAGGACTGGATGGCCACTTTTCAGGATAGAGAAGAGTGAGGTGAAATTCCAAGCAGAGCTCCAGAGGAACCTCGTGGGGATTTGAATTAAGGGAGCAGCAAAGTGGCTGTTTGAGCCCAGGTTGGATGGATTCCCAAATAACCTGGTCCAAGTGACTATAAATAAATATTTTGTGTCCATGAAAATGCAATCCATACCATGCCTGCTTTCTGCTGTGCTCCAAAGTGTCTGGGAAAACTTAGGAAGGACATCCTGGAGTGGTCACTGGGAGCACCCTGAAATCCCTGGCTTTGTGTGCCACAACAGCCAAAATTTTTGGCAAAAAGATGGAAATCACCAAGGATGTTTCTGGAAACCAGACAGAAGGAGAGATTTTGCTGTTACACAGAATTTTGATGCCTTCTCATACCGAGTTTTCTGTGAAATTCTGTTCTCTGTCTCTCAGACCCAGTTAATATAAGAGATAAGAGAAAGTCTAGATAAAGTAAAATATTCAGGAAAATGGAGTATCTGCCTTTACAGGGGAGACTGAAAAGGCTGCAGAGACTCTCCAGTCTGGAGAGAAGAAATCTGGGGAAGAGGAGGATGAGACTGAGGATTAAAAAATCATGAAGAGGGCTGAATAACCAGATGGGGATTGGTTTTCAACACAATTAAGAACAGAAAAAAGCCAAATGGCTTCTTAAACCAACAGACAGAACGTGGGACTCTCTGCTGTCCAAGGCACTGGAGTGAGACAACAAAATTTAAGGATAAAAGTTACTCAAAACAGACAAAATGTGGAATTGGCAGAACTGTTCCCTCTACCTCCTGTAATGCAACAGCTGTGGGTGCATGGGAATAAATTGCAGAAAGGGGACAAGGGTTTTCACCCCCCTAATTCCAAATTTCCCTGCAGAGCAGGGAACCCTGTGCTAGAAGAACCAAATTCTGACCCAAAAATTAATTTCCTACCTCCTTATCCAAGTGCTGGGTAACAGCCTGGCACGTAGGCTGTTTATTGAATTGTTAACAAGCACTTTCTGCTGAGGTTTGATGTCACGATTTCCCTTTTACCCATTTGAATATGGCTTATTTTTAAAACCTGATTTCATCTGAGCACTGGAGTGACCCAGTTACAACAATGGGAGGGTTGTGAACACATGAGTAACAAGGGTATTCAATTATTCTCTGTGGTTATAAGAAGTTGAATTAATTCAGGAACCACTGGTGAAATATGTATCAAACAATCTATTAATCATTATTACTTCCAGGTAAAATTTGAATAAACACCAGAATAAATGACCCAGATTTCAGTGTCTCTGTGTGGATTTTATTCTTTGGGTGTTTAAATGTGGGAAACAATGGATTTATTAACCCCTTGGAGTGCAGACCTTGGGAATACTTTCCACAGGCTGCACAGTCTGGCTTTCAATTAGGACCCAGCTCAAATTTAGGTCTGGACCTATGACTATTTTTATTGTTTTTGTGACCACCAGCTCATCTTCACAAGTTTATTGAGTTCAACACAAGTCTTCCGAATTCAATCTGAAAGAGAATTAAAATAAATCAGGTCAGAATTCCCTCTGAATAAGGACATCCCCATTTGCTTGTTTAATGTGTTTATAAACTTCCAAGTCACACTTCCATGTGAGTTCAGTTCCTGATGGTATCTCCAAAACAAGTTATTGCACAGAATTATATCTGAAGCCCACTGGAACAGAATTAAAATACAGTGATTGAGTAGAGCAGAAAATGAATTTTTTATTTTATTGTGCATGGAGTCTGGATCTGGGTTTGGATGGAGGACAATCAATTGTGCAGCCTCCTAACCCTGCAAACCTTACACAGCTCAGATGGGGCCACACATCCTGAAGCAGCTTTTCCAAGGCTATAAATTGGCATAATTGAGGTCAGTTCTTCACTCCCACCAGGAATTCAGCCTCCCACTGCTGGCCTGCGCTCAGTGCTCCCTGAAGAGACTGAAAACCTGATCCTGGTGAAAGTCACCTTCCCCCAAAATCCCAGGGAACAGCAAAGCCAGCACTTGCTTGGACAAGTGAGGATTGAAAGCTAAGGACTGAAAGTAAAGGTCAGATAAAACCCCATTGGAAAACAGATGGTGATTCCTCAAGGAAGGCATTTTGTTGTTCATCTCCTCCTGCAAGAGCAGCACTCAGAGTTTGGAGTGAATATCCTGGCTCTCCACCAATATTTCTTCCCAAAGAATTTTGCTGGTCTCACATTAAAAGCATCTCCAGGGGTTCTGTTTCAACATCAGCAGCATCAGATTATTCCACAGGGCAGTCCAGCCCCACCTGCACTTGTCCACACCAGGACATCCACAGGGTATATCCATATTTCCCTGCCTAAGGAAAGCAGGGCACAGGATATTAAGAAGGGGATGCATTCCCTTTGTGGGTTTTTGGACACAGTGTCAGGATGTGGCCCAGTCTGGGCTAGGACTGCAGCAGAGGCTTAGAACAAACAGTCCTCAGGTTAAAAACAAAAGCACATCCTCGCCAGAAAGGATCCCTGTTATCAGCTGAGCTCTGTGAGTTATTCAGCACAAGAAAAATTAAAGGTCTGGAGCTCTTCTCTGGCTCTAACTCCAACTGGGATGGCACAGCCTGACTTCACACTCCCAACCCTTCCCCATGAAGCAGAGTGGATTAATCCCAAGTGTCTTTCACAAAAGGTTTACAGCTGGTTTTAACTCCTAAACTACACCTGGGTTTGTTGGTTTGGGGTTTTTTCGGTCCTGTTTACTTGGCTGTGTCAATACAGACATTTCATCCAGTTATATCCCATTTATCCCACTGTTCAGGGGGTTTTACCAAGCCTGGATTTTACCCTGCCCTGCAGTTAACACCAGCCAAGGTGACACCTGCATCCCTCAACACTATCCCAACAGAGCAGTTTGGGAACATCCCATTTTTCTCTATTAAAACAAGACCAGTCCAGCCCTTTGGATGGAGGGTGTCTGTAGAGACATCAGTATTTCTAATTGATAATAAATAAATTTATAATAAATTTATACAAATTTGGTGTAAGACAGGATGTTCAGGATGGCTGTAATTAAGCAAGTAATTAAGCTTGCATGGATCACAGGTTTCCTCCACAAAGCAACATAAGAAAATGCAGGTGGGTGAAAGTTGGAGGAAGGAATAAAGTGTTTCAGTGAGTTCTAATATATTGCTGATGAAAACTTTGGGTTCAGAATTGCTGAAAACTTTCACTTGGATCCTTCCAATGGGTTTGAACATTTTGATTTTTGATTATACTGGTCCTTTAAATGTTACTGTGAAGAGCAAGGTGGGGAGGTTAAAGAGAGGGGCTAAAAACCCTAATTAAAGCACAGCAATAATTTAGAGATGGAATAAAGTCCTTTAGACTGACACCAATCTTATTTCCTCCTCATTTGGTCAAGGTTGCTCTGCTTGGTTTTCATTTGCTTTCACCTGGACCCATTGTTCTCCACCTTTCTCTCACCTCCACTCAAACCTTTTCCTTCCTTTGCTCTTTTCTGTTTTGCTCTGCAAATCCTTCTGCCTGCAGCTGTTTTCTTGTCTTCACTGCTCTGGTTCATTTTTTTCTGTTTCCTTATTTTCTCACTGCAAATCCTTCTTGTTCTCATTCTTCTCCTTGTCCTCCTTGTCCTCCTTCTCCTCCTCTTCCTTCTCCTTCTCCTCCTTCTTTCTCCTTCTCCTTCTTCTCCTCCTTCTCCTTCTCCTTCTTCTCCTCCTTCTCCTTCTCCTTCTCCTTCTCCTTCTCCTTCTCCTTCTCCTTCTCCTTCTCCTTCTCCTTCTCCTTCCTGATCCTGATCACTTTGAGGGAGTCAGATCTCTCTTCCAAGCTGGGGTGAACGAGCAGTGCAGATTTCAGACCCTTGTGCTGTGATTCCACTGGCTCAGGTAGAGACACCTGAGCACTGAGCACTGGATAACAGGGACATGAGGGGGGCATCTCCTCGTGAAGAAGATGAGCTGGCTGGGTGCCAAGGAAGCCAAAATTTCCAAGGGCATCCTGGCTTGTGCCAGCAGAATTGTGGCCAGCAGGACCAGGGCAGTGATTGTCCCCCTGTGCTGGGCACTGCTGAGGTCACATCTCAAATCTTGGGATCAGTTTTGGGCCCCTCAGGACAAGAAAGACATTGAGAGGCTGGAGCATGTCCAGAGAAGGGAACAGAGCTGGGAAGGGTCTGGAGCACCAGGAATGGCTGAGGGAGATGAGGGAGCTCAGCCTGGAGAAAAGGAGGCTCCGGGGGGACCTTCTGGCTCTCCACAACTCCCTGACTGGAGGGGGCAGCCAGGTGGGGGTCAGGTTCTTTTCCCAAGTAACAGGCATTTGGACAAGAGGAAACGGCCTCAAGTTCCACCAGGGGAAGCCTAAGTCAAATATTAGGAAAAATTTCTTGACCTAAAATGTTTTTTAAGCCCTGGCACAGGCTCCCCAGGGCAGTGGCAGAGTTACACCCTCTGAAGGTGTTTAAAAACTTGGCACTTAGGGATGCAGTTTAGTGCTGGACTCAGTAATGCCAGGCTAACAGCAAGACTTAATGATCCTAAAGGGCCTTTCCAACATAAATAATTCCATGATTCTAAGAGTTGTGAGCAGCTTTATCCCCGGGACTTACCCACACAGGTGGCAGATCCATAAACTCCCCTGCTCAGTGCAGCCTGATGGAAATCAGCTCCTGATTGATTTCCTGGCTCAGGCACTGGGATAAAAGCTTTCAGCCCATTTTAGGCAAATTAGCCTGGTGCTGTTATTTTCCCAAGCAGTTATCCCAGTGCCAGGCAGCTTTTAGAAGACCATATTAAAATCAGGGTTGCCACCTTCAGTTAATGGCTGGGCAAACTAAGGGGAAATGCTTTGTTCAGGTATCTCCAACAAGTTTAGGAATAAAATCCTGATCTCCTGAATCTGTGTCTGTTATAGTACTCATTAAAAAACATCACAAATGGGTAAAACTGAACTTTGTTCAGTTCAGCTGAAGTCTGTGACCCCTAAAAGCAACAACTATTCAATTTTTCCATTCTTTTCCTGAAGTCAAGGCCTGTTGTTCATCTCTGAGGTGCATTCTCAGCTTTTGTACAGAGTGGAACCTCAGCCAAGCTGGGTTTTTGCCAGCTCTTAGTTCAAAATTTAATGAGATTCAGCTTATTCTGTAAACACCCTGAATTATGGGATATGAAAGCAAAATGAAAGCTGTTATTTTTTTAACAATATGCAAGGCTCATAAATAAGCATTTTTCCAACTGCAGCATAATGCCTCTGATGGCCCAGAATGTTTCTGATGAGCTGTAAGAATTCTGCATGAGTTAAAGCCCCTCCACAGGCCCACAGAAAAAAAGTGACAGAGACTTTGGGGTGTTAAAAAGAACGAGGAAGAACTGAACTCTATTTTCACTTTCTGATTTCCAGTGGCATCAAGCTCTTTGCAGCTTATTCAGGGAATTTGTGTCCTGGGAAGCTCAGCAATGACAAAGTGTCACCAACCAAGATCAGAGGGATGGAGCACTTTTCCTATTAAGAAAAATTGGGAATGTTGGGAATGTTCAGCCTGGAAAAGAGAAGCTTTTTGGGTGATCTAATTGCTGCCTTCCATTACCCGAAGGAGGCAACAAGAAAGATGGAGAGAGATTATTTACGAGGACCTGGAGTGACAGGACAAGGGGAAGTGGGTTCAAACTGAAAGAAAGCAGATGTAGATGGGATAATGGGAAGAAATTCTTCCTTGGGAGGGTGGCAAGGCCCTGGCACAGGTTGCCCAGAGAAGCTGTGGCTGCCTCATCCCTGGAAGTGTCCAAGGCCAGGCTGGACAGGCCTTGGAACAGCCTGGGATAGTGGAAGGTGTCCCATGGCAGGGTGGATGGAGTTAGATTATCTTTAACATCCTTCCCAACCCAACCCATTCCATGATTCCATGATTTTCAGTCCATGTTCATGTCCAACAGCCACATGGAGATGTAAGGAATCGAGTTAAAAACCAATTTTCTCCACTCCCTTTTTGCCCAGCTTTTTGAACATCTTTCTGCAGCTGGGAACCACAGTGAATGCAGATCCCTCCTCTCTCAGATGGGCTTCCAGGAGCTCTGGAAATCTCACTGAGCACACACCACTCTCAGGAATTTCTTTCCACTGCAGTTTTCTTATCACATCACATATCATACATTAGCCCAATTTCAGTGGAATTCACCCATGGCAATCAAAGACTTTGCACACAAAGAAATGGTTGAAGATGGGCTCAAGTTGCACTGGGGATGGTTCAGGGTGGATTTTAGGAAAAAATTTATTCACAGAAAGGGTGATCAAGCATTGGAACAGACTGTCCAGGGAAATGATGGAATCACAATCCCTGGAAGTGCTGAAAAATTAGCAGAGCTGTCACTTTATGATGAGCATGATGGGCTTGGGTCAAGGGTTGAACTTGATGATTTTGGAGGTCTTTTCCAGCATTAATGATTATATGAAAAGTTCCCCAGTGTTGCTCCCACCTGGACTGGTACCAACCTGGAAGATGCTCTTGGGCTTCTTATCACACAACTTTTTGAAGGGCAAATGTGGAAAATGTAATGAGTCTTCTGGATCAGGATAAAATCTCACTTAGACACACTAATGAGTGTTAATTGGCTGTTTCATCAGCCTGGCTTAGCAGTGTCCTCTCTAAAAGCACTTGGGCTCTGTCTCTGAGTCAGAAGAGTCATTGTCCCCTCCTGTGACACGATGGTGGCACAGGTGTCGATGTGTGGAAGTGGATCATGTTAAATAATGGGTTATCACTGTCCTGCTGATGCATTGGTGAAGGAACATTCTGTGGATTTTGATTAAGTATCTCTTGGGAAACTGAAAAAAAAAAAAAAAAAAAAAAAAAGAAAGAAAGAAAGAAAAAACCATACCAAGACAACCCAAAAATCCTCCCAAAATCAGGAATAAAGAAAGGAAAATTGAGGGNACTTGGGAAAAAAAAAAAAAAAAAAAAAAAAAAAAAAAAAAAAACAAAAAACCCGAGCAAAATGTTCCAATCAAGCTGAAACTGCCTCTCTGACCTTTCCAGCACATAACATTTTCATTCTTCGTTTCCAAATTACTTTTATTCTTAGTTTTTCCCTCCCACTGACTGTATATTCTGTTAAATCATAAAGAGTGAAATTAAAAAGTAAAAATCAAAGGAGCCTGTTTCTACTTTGGTTAAATGAAATGTTTTGATTTAACCAAAGCTTTTGGCCTCTGTGATACCTTGCCACTACCTGGTTTTCTTCCAGGGAGCTTCAAAATGAACTGAAAAAAAAAGAATTCTAGACAAACAGAAAATCCATTGTCTGTCTTGTTCTGATAGATGGGAAAAATAGTCACAGAATATGATTTTTATCCTCAGGGACAACAAGTTCTGTGTGGGAAAAGATCTATTTTAGTGTGGTCTGTGTAGAACCCAGGAGTGATCTTCAAGACAGGAGCTGGGTCAACAGAGGCGTGAAGACACTGCATTCTCCCAAATTTCTTCCCATTGTTGCCTTTGTCAGGACTTAAAGAATTCAGTTAATTCATCTCAAAGCACTTCCAAAGATGAGAAAAGCCACCACAAGAGGAACTTAACTTAGGCCCAGAGGACAAAGAGGAGGGTGTTAATACCAGACCTAAACAGAGGTGGGGGTTTGGAATTTGCCCACCAGATGAAATTCCACAGTGCAGATGCAACAACAGGAAGATTCCAGGCCTGGTGAGGAGGATCTGGGTAACTGATCCAGACAAAAATTCCAACCAAATCCTGGGAAAAGGAAGCTACAGCCAATCCCAAGTTGTGGGAATGGAACAGATGCCTCTGGATACCCAGGACTTGGGCTGTATAAAAGTGGTACCTCCAGAAGAACATTTGGGGATTCCCACCGCTGAGAAGACCAGAAGAAGAAGGGCTGGTGGGACAGCACAGGGACCCATGTGGTGGTGACTCTTTCTACTTAATCTGTTTGTCTTTCTCTGCCACCTTCTACCTCACATTTGCAAAAAACTAAATTGTTTTTGATGTATGATCTCATTTGTACCTTAATTCAGGCAGAGGCATCTTTTAATAATCAGATCCTAACATTATTTCAGTTATCATAACATTCTTTTGGTGTCAGAAGTGGGATCATGACAGCCTGACCCACCAGCTCCCTCGTCTCATCCTTATTTCAGCTCTAATCCCTCTCTCAGTGTATCTGTGTCCTCATTTTTGGGGTGACAAAGCCCTTTCAACACAGACCTTTGCCCAGAGAAGGTCAGAGAGATCCAGATGGCTCTAAACCCCTCTTTAATGGACCACAGGGTGCTTCATCCCCAAAGTACAAATTCCAGAACTCAAACTGTTCCCTGCACATCTTGCAACGCTCACACCGTGACAAAAACTATTGGCAGCTTTTTATGGAGCAGATACTTGTGAAGCTGTGAAAAAACCAAGCTCCTGTAGCTGGCTGTTCCCAGGGAATGCATTTCCAGGCTGTTCACTCAGGGAATGCATTCCCACACTGGGAGTCACAGCAGCCTCAGCACTCTGGATGTTCCCTTCTGGTTTTGAGGCCAGTTTTGTCACTTCTGACTTACACAAATAACTCAAAGAGAAATAAACACAGATTCAGTGAGGCACATCTGGGTGCTGTGTCCAGTGCTGGGCTCCTCAGGACAAGAGGGACATGGAGCTCCTGGAGCAGGTCCAGAGGAGGGTTATGAAGATGATGAAGGGACTGGAGCATCTCTGATGAGGAAAGGCTGAGGGAGCTGGGACTGTTCAGCCTTGAGAAGGGACCCCATCCCTGGCTGTCCCTGTCTGCAGGGAGGGCTCAGAGCAGGGCCCAGGCTCTGCTCAATGGAGCCCAGCAATGGAACAGGAGGAATGGGCAGGGACTGATCCCAGGAAGTTCCACCTGGACATGAGGCAGAACTTCTTCCCTGTGCAGTGACCAAGCCCTGAACAGAGATCAGAGAGGGTGGGAGTCTCCCTCCCTGGAGATATTCCAGAGCTGCCTGGACACAATCCTGCGCTGGGTGCTCTGGGACAGCCCTGGTTGAGCAGGAAGGTTGGACCAGATGACCCCACCATGGTCCCATCCAGCCTGACCCATTCTGTGATTCTGTGAATCACCAAATCCTGTGATCACAAAATGGCCTGGGTTGGAAAGGACCTTCAAGGTCACCTCATCCCACCCCCCTGCCATGGGCAGGGATACCTCCCACCAGACCAGGTTGCTCATCCATGGCTGATGGTTCAATGACACAATTTCTGTGTAGGAGGTTGGTCTGGACATCAGTGGAGTTCCCAGCACAGGAACACAAATCCCACCTGAGTGTACCTGGGACTAGAAATGCACACGTGGGTGGGTCCTGGACCACTGACCACAAGTTCCTGAGAACTCCACTTCATCCCACCTTGCTTTAGCCACTTAACTGTCTTGTAGGATAAAATTAAATCCCACTTAAAAAAGTTAAACCTGATCAGGATCACCTCCAGAGATTCTTCCCTGCTTCCCCTCACCTGCAAACAAGCCTGAGTAACTGAATCCTAATTTAACCAATCACTAATTGCTAACTGTTAATTTAAACACCTAAGTGGAGGTGAGCTTAGGCCTGAAGCACAAACCCATTTGCTGGCTAATTCCTATTCACTAAAGCCTCACTTTCTAAGTCAGGAATTCTTTGAAATCCCACCTGCCAAAGACAAAAGAAATAAATTTAAATGTTCTCTCCCCTTTTCACAGAGGCAGTGAAATTCCATCTCACCTGCCCACTGTTATGCCCTTGGCAGAGGTAATAATCAAACCCAGCTCTCTTTTGCTTGGAGAAAACATCCAAGACCTCCAGGTTGCCACTCAACTTTCCTGACTCTATAAAAGGAAACAAAAGAAGTCATTTTCCAGCTCCAGAGTTTTGAGCTTTGTGACAGATCCGGGGGTAATAATATTAATTAAAACACTATGCCAGTACTTAGTGGGAATTATTTGGCTGATATAATTAGGAAAGACAACATGTCATTATGCCAACTCCATGATGTACAAACAGTAACAACATCTCCTGTAAATTGCTACAGCAATAGCAATTAGCTGTAGTTCTAATCTAACTTATTGTAATGAGCCATGAAAGGAAACCCAGGGCTCAGTACCAGGCAGCAGCTGCTGAATCCCAGGTAGATCCCATCCATGGATTTGGGGTAATGTGGTACCAGAGGCTGAAGGTTTATGGGGTGGTAGAGCTGACATGGGAATTTGAACACAGATGTGGATCAGGACTCATGAAGAGCATGGGACAGACTTCTAGGATATAAAATTATTCAGCCTGTTGTCAACACACCTGGAGATTGAATTCAATTCCCTTTTTATGCAGTGAAAATCCCTCTGCCCTCCTATGCTGGCATTGTCCTGTGGAGTTACTCTCACGTATCCTGAGCAGAAACCTAATTTTTCCTTAATGAAACAGTGTTAATCATTCAAATTACTTAGATGTTAGCTTCCCAGGAACATGAAACAAGCTTGCCCTGGACACTGTGACTTTCTTCTGCTGAGAGAAACAACAGTTCTAGATGGGGAAAGTGGTGTGGTACAGGTGCTCTTTTCATCCCTTCTCCACCTGGGAGACTGTTCCTCCTCCCAAATGCTCCTCTTCCCCCCACTCCAGTTTCCCAAATCACCAGTTTTCTTCCTGTGCCTCCCTTGGAGCCAAGCCATGGTCTCTCAAAAGTGCCCTTTGCAGGTGGATTCTGAGTTCCTGGAAGGAAGGACAGACACCCTCCTGACTTCTCCAGTGAGATCCCTGCTCTCTGGTGATGATGGCATCAGGATATGTGGCTGTAGAGGCTATGACTCCCTAAATTCCCTTTCCCCTTCCACTTGCAGAAGATGGAATAAGTCAAGTTTTGCTTTTTGCCCAATATTCACCAAGCTCAAGTCGGTCTCGTCCCATTGGTGTCATCATGTCCTGCCACATCCCAGGCTTGGCCTGATGGAGTTGTTTGTGAAACACAGAGATAGAGGCACTGAAAGAGAGGCAAATTCCTGAGAATCCTAGACTCATTCCAGTTGGGAAAGACCTCTAAAATCATCGAGTTCAGCCAGCACTGCCAAGGTCACCACTAAACCATGTCCCCAAGTGACACATCTGCACATCCTTTAAGTCCCTCCAGGGATGGTGACTCCACCCCTGCCCTGGGCAGCCTCTTCCAGGACTGATAACCCTTCCAGTGAAGAAATTCTTCCTAACATCCAGCCTGAACTTTCCCTGGCACAGCTTGAGGTGGTCTCCTCTTGTCTTGTTGCTTTCTACCTGGGAGAAGACACCAATCCCCACCTCGACACAACCTCCTGTCAGGGAGTTGTAGAGAGTGAGAAGGCACCTGAGCTTCTTTTTCTCCAGGCTGATCCCCCTCCAGCTCCACCAGTTGCTCCTGAGAGCCTTTCCCAGTTCCTTGCCTGTCTCTGGACACGTTTGACATCATCTCTCCAGTCCTAGACAGCTCTGAGTGTAGGACTTCCCTTGGCAGTGACCCACTGCAGGCCCTTGGGAGGGGATTCCTGTATTCCCATATCCTCCAAGTGCCTGGAGGTGGTGAAAGGAAACAATTCCAGCTCTGTGAGGTTGCCTGGAATGTTTCTTGGCAAACCAGGAGCAGTTCTCCTCTGCAGTTCCTTTCTCCTGCTTTTCTTATTCTGCTCACAATAAATTGCAGACCAATTACTGCTGGCTGCTGGATCAGTGGGAAATGAAATGTGTCTTTCTTTTCCAGGGCAAGGAGAGAGGGGAAAAAAGGAGCCAAATTTACAGTTAACTCCTTTTAACTTCTTTTCATAGGTATCAGAATTAATTTCACTAATTTAATCCAGTCTTAAGCACTGAATGTTTTATAGATACGTATTTTATAGCTGGAATTATTGATACTGAAAGATCTATATTGAGCTTTTGCATGGAAAAGAGAGCCACATCCATCACATTGACTTTTTATTGCCAAATTGAAATTGCCATCGAAAGAAAAATTGATTTAAGGATCCTTATATAAATCTGCATGTATGTTCAATAATGTTTATGAATATATATTCAAGAAGAAGTTGATATATAGTGGTATCTATAAAGATAGACACAAGCTGTGTATTCCTGTGGTGATGGAGTGTGCTGGAAGAACTGATAAAACACTCACAGAAAAAAATCCTTGTTATTATCTCGAGGAGACATTTCCAGATTGAAATCCCTGATGATTTCATTTGTTCTCTGGGGCTGGGGAGGAGGGGAGGAATGGTAACAGGGCAAATTCTTGGCTTCCTGCTGGGGATGAGATCTTTGGCCAACAGGGCCTTGCATCAGGAAATTATCCCAAATAAAGACATCAGAGGGTTTTGAGGGAACGCTGTCCAATGTGAATGCTGTAAAAAATTTACATCCAACTCTTCAAAGGCAGCAGCAGCTCAGCCAAATACAGCAAAGTCCTTATTTTTGCATTTATCAGGGAATCCTGGAAAGGTTTGGGTTGGAAGGGATGGTCAGATCATCCAGTTCCAACCTTCCACTATCTCAGGTTGCTCCAAGCTCCATCCAACCTGGCCTTGAACCCTTCCAGGGGTGGGGAATAAATATAAATAGTGTTCTCTCTGGAGGAAGAAGTGGTGCAGGGAAAGACAGCTCTGCTACCTGTGCAAGTTGAGGGAATTACTCCTGGAATTCACAGAGGAAAAATCCAGCACACATGATTAGAGGTCCTTAACACTAAATTGCAGTCGAGTTCATCAAGGACTTCCCAGATTGTGTGAAATGTTGCAGTTTGAAGGTGATTTCCATCCCAAGATTAAGAGAATACAGCTTGGACTAAAAGTCTGGAAGAAATATTTTAAAAAAAGTAAAATCTTAAGTTAAAAATTAAACCAGCAAAAAGAAATGGCTGAATAAAAGTTATTTCTTTCTGTGTTTTAGCTCTTAAAAGTAACAAAAATAACCACTAATTTCTTTTGGGGAAAAAAAAAAAAGGAAAAGTGATCACAAAATCCAATTGCACCAGCTCAAAAAAAAAGTTGTTGACAGTATTATCAAAATCCTGTCTTGCAGGGAGGAGGAGGAGTGGTTCTGAACACATTTCAGTACAACTGACACCTTTGGGTGAGTTCTGACAGGATTAAAAAAAAAATCCAAAGTTTTCCTGAGCAGAACAGGAACAGCTGTGGGAAGCAGAGGGGCTGGTGGCTTATCTCATAGAATTATCAGGGAATTATGGAATTGTTTGGGTTGGAAGGGAGCTCAAAGATTATCCAGTTCCAACCCCTCCTTCCACAGGCAGGGAATCTGCCACTAGAAGGTCCTGATGTCATTAGGGAGAAGTGTTAAGCAAATACTTTTCTTCCCAGAATATTCCCAGGCATTACTGGCAGCTCTCCTGTTGGGACTAATTCCAGCTGCTCTTTCCAAAACAGTTGCTCCTCCCATCCCTTCTTTTCCTCCTCCCAAATTCCCCTGTCAGTGCCATCTTCACCTTTCCCCTTTCCCAACACCCACCAGCTTTCCCCCCCTGCTCCCCTTGGAGCCAAGCCAGAGGCTCTGGGCGCTCTTTGGAGCTTGACTCCGAGTTTTTGGGAGTTCAAACCCTCTTGGCTTTCCCCACAGGGATGAAACTGCAGCTTCCACTGCTTTTGGGAACGCTGGGAGCTCATTTCCTACCCGACACAGCCATCAGCTGGCTGGATTTAAAATGACAGCGAGGCTCACGATCCATTCCCAAACATCCCGGATTCTCCAGCTGGGATTTCTCTCCGGTGAGCAGGACATCACCTGAAGGAGTTGTGTCCTGTCCTCATTCAGGGATGCTCTGCTCAGCAAAGGTGAAACTATTCCAGGGCTGTTGTGGACACAGTTCCTGGAGATTTTAAGCACAGAGGATTAATACACTTCAGTGGGAAAGCTGTTTGCTAAATGTGCTGTTTGTTCCCAACCCAGCACTGGAAAACCTGGAAAAAACAAACCTTCACCTGACGAAGAAATGCAATATCTGCTATTCCTCATACTCCTCGTATTTGTGACACCTCGAGGGAATTTCCCAAGCAAACTTTCCCAGTGGATTGCTCCTGTTGGAGTGGGACATGGCAACTTCCATCACAGGAACCACAACTTTGGATAAAACAAACCAATCCTGCCTCAGGAAGGACTCCCAGCTGAAAATCGTGCCTAACACAGAAAATACCTTCTTTCTCAGCTTCCTACTTTACCTGGCTCACGTTTTTTCCCTCTTTTTCTATGCCCAGTGCCCCAGTTCCCCAGGGAAGTGGTGGAGCCACCATCCTTGGAATTGTTCAAGGAATGAGGTCATTCCTTCATCATGTGCTTTAGTGGGGATGTTTAGTCAAAAGTTGGACTTGATGATCTTGGAGGTCTTTCCCAGCATTAATGATCCTATGATTCCAGGATCCAAAGGGGATGTAAGAATGCCAAACATCTCCAGCTCGGGGATATTGCCACCCTCTTTAGCTACTTCATGGGGGAGATGGTGTTTAATCCTCAAAGATTTTGCAATTGATAAAAACACAAACTAAAGGGATACCATCACTGCCTGTTCACTTTTGCCTTCTGCTGATTTCATCTCAGACCCCAGTATGGAATCTTCTCTTTTTCCCTTCCTTTCCAGCACTTTCTCCTCATTTCTTTGAGCAGATCCAGCACCTGCAAGCATCAGAGCCCAGATTTTCAACAGTTTTCACACCTATCACGTTATTCAGAGGTTTTCCTTTACCTCCTATTTTTTTCCTCTTCCCTATTCAACCCTCCACGTTCAGCTCACTGGAGGTTTCTGACCTCTCAAGGTGCTATTGAGCTATTTGGTTTTCTCTCCAGACACTTCTCTTTCTCACCACTTGAAATTCAAGCCCATTATTATGCAAAAAGGAAAAAGATCTTCGATCCTCACAGTCAAGGTGAGCTCCAAGATAAAAACATCCACACCCCCAAGGAAGTTATACCTGAGTGTGTGATTTCTCTGTGTCATTCCTCCCAGTTTTGTGTGAAGCACTTTTTTATTGTTTAATAGGGCAAATACATACATAGAACAAAAGACTTTATATTTATTATCAATATAAATTTATGCAGAGCCAAGTATTGGCCTAAATGAAATGACAATACTTCCCATTCGGAATTCATCCAGCCTAGACAAACAAAATACCAATATATGAAGGAAAAACCTTGTAAGATTGATAAAGACAGCAGAATGATGACTTTAAAGTGGATTTTCCTACTTTAAATGCATAGGTTACATTTTCTTTATGCAGTCTTTAAATAATTCATTAGTCCCCAAGACAGTTTTATTAAGTCTGGGAGTATTGCTCTGGAATCCCAAGCAGCTGTAACTTCTCTGAAGCTTATGGGACCAGGCAGTTGGAATGCTAAAACATACTTGGAATGAAATAGTCAGACATTGGTGCTGGGAGACTGCATTTTGTCAGACTGGAGCTGCTTTTTATTCTCTGAGATCCCAGATCCCAAATCAGGAGCAATCTATGGAGCTGATCAGCAAAGATCCATCAAAATACAGGAGCTTTTTGAGCTTCTTTCCCAACCAGCTGAGCCAGCTGAGCAGGTGCCACTCACAAAGACCTCAGGGGTTGGTTTTAGCAACCATCAAGCTTTTAATTTTTATATTTTATTATTTTACTGGCTCATAGAATGATTTGTGTTGGAAGGGACCTTAAAAGATCATCCAGTCCCAACCTCCTGCCATGAGCAGGGACACTTCCCACTATCTCAGGTTGCTCCAAACCTTATCCAACTTGGCCTTGGAAACTTTCAGGGATGGGGCAGCCACAACCTCTCTGGGAAATCTGTTCCAGGGCCTTCTCACTAGGATTTCTTCCCAATACCCTGCCCTCTGTCAGTTTGAAGACTTTTCTCCTTGTCCTGTCACTACACGTCCTTATCCAAAGTCCTTCTCCAGCCTTCAGGCCCCTTTAGGCACTGGAAGGTGCCATAAAGTGTCCCAAAAGCCTCCAATTTGAGGTCCTGAGCAGCCTGTCCAATGGAATTGGTTGGAGCAGGATGATTTTGAAGGTCCCTTCCAATCTAAACCATTCCATGATTCCATGATCCTGAAAAATCTGGGAAATGAAACCATTCTGTATTTACAGGACACTCAATATCTGAATAACACAGACTGTCACCAATTCCAAAAAGTTATGTGTCACCTAATTGCCAAAATGCTGCTCTGCCTTCACTCCCCATTGCTGCATCCTAAGTGGAAATTAGGCAGCAATTTTTTAATGGTCTGATGTTAAATTAGAGGAAACTAAAAGCATTAAATATAAAAATATGTGCATTTATAAAGCAACATTTTTAGGGCAAGGACAACTTCCCGCAGTGCATCTCCCAGGGTATTCCCTGTATCCTGCTGGAGAGGAGCATCCCAGCAAACCCCACTTGTTATTACACTCAGGTCCACCACTCCCACAACCTTATCACGTTCCACACCCTTATCTCCCCTGCCTGACACTATCAGACACATGAGTAAGTGGCTTAACTCCACTGTTCCTGCTCACAGGAAAAGCAGGGAGAAGCTGTGCACAAAACCCCTGCATTCATTAACCCCTGCCTGAGCAGAGGGCAGCCCTCCCTGGGCTGGGGAGCTCAGCACTCCCCCATAAATTTTACATTCCCTTTGCCAGTGGAAAGAGGTGAAAAGAGATTTCCAAGCTGGAGGAAATTTCGGAGGTTCATGTCACCTCGGATGCCTATCAGATCATTCCTTGTCTCTCTTTCACAGTTAACAAAAACCAGGCAATTTTCTGGTATAGTTCACTTGGTCTCCTCTAAAATCTCTGTTAGGAACTGACAATTTCTCTTCTAAAGGCTCTTGACCCTTTAATCTGCTCCTACCACAATATTCAATTAAACTGATCCCCTCATTTTCCAAGGGAAACCTGTGTTGTGTTTAATAATTCCACCCTGTGGAAAATAATACTCCAACATGAAAAACTCTGAGACACAGCCAGTGTAGGCAGGTTATATCTCAAGAGAAAAGTATAATAATTGTAATAATTTTTAACTCATTGTAAATTTTAAATTATTGCTTGCAGCATTCCAGGCCCACTGACAGGCCTTGCATCCCCGGGGGAACACTGAAACTGGAACAAGGTGTCTGCAAAAAGGGAAAAAGTAGAAACAAAAGTAGAATTGTACAATATTCAGCTGTATGATTTATCAATTTATAAATTGTTCCATTTGTAGGTTAAAAGTTGTTGTACGTGGATTTGAAAGTTTGAGTCAGAAAACGAAGTGCTTAACACCCATTTAAATCTTTAATTAGAGCCTTGAGGGTGAAATCAGCTGGAGGTTCAGGTATAGATGCATTGATATGAGGAATGTAAACTGGTGGGTGACCTCAGTGGCATTTAGGGAATTATGGAATCAGTGGCATTTAGGGAATTATGGAATCATTAAGTTTGGAGCACATCTCCAAGACCATCAAGTCCAACCTTTGACTGATTATCACCATTCCCACTAAACCACATCACCAAGTGCCACATCTACTTATTTTTTGGAGGATTACAAGGATGGTGACTCCACTGCTTCCCTGGGGATCCTGTTCCAATGTTTGACCCCTCTTCCAGTGAAGAATTTTATCCTGATATCCAACCTGAACTATCCTTGATGTGATTTGAAGTTGTTTCCTCTCATCCTGTCCTTTATTCCCTGGGAACAGGTCCTGATCCCCACCTGGCTGCCCCCTCCTGCCAGGGAGTTGTGGAGATCCAGAAGGTCCCCCCTGAGCCTCCTTTTTTTCCAGGCTGAGCCCCCCCAGCTCCCTCAGCTGCTCCTCATCACACTCATGCTCAATCCCCTCTATAGATGGATCTACAAAACAATAAAATTCAGGCCTCAAGTCCTGCTCTCTCCATTGGCTTTGTCAGGAATGTGTTCACTAAAATAAGATTTTAGACCCATTGTTGGCTCACATCACCCCCTGTGATTGCTTCACCAATCCACTTCCTCCATGTCTTCATTCAGCTCCATTCTGACATAGAACAAAAACCTTTAAAGCTTGGCCAATAGCTTTGTTTCCTTTTTGCCCATTTAAATGGATCATTTTAATTTTCATTGCATGTCTTAATTAAGATAAAAGAGGTGATTTTGGTTAGCAGTCTTCCTTTGGGACACTGGCAATCTGAAGGGAGGAAATAACACTGTGGGATATTGAAAAGTAAAAACAAAACCATGCTGGAGTTTTTAAATTCTTAATTGTGCCAGGATAGGTTATTCCAAAGCCCTGAAGTCATGCCACGAACCTTATCTCCTTCTGTACTCACAGCTATTAGTGGTAAATCATTGATGATCTTTATTTCTTCTTAGCTGGAACTCTGCTGCAATATAAATATGAACTCCTTATCTGACCGTGTTCATTTGGAAATTTATTTGCTTGGTTTTTACAGATGGTTTGAGAACCATTTTGAATCCTGATAGGCAGCCTATTGTTGCATTTTCCAGTGTTTTGATTTGCTTGGTTGAGTGGGAGGCACAGCAAGGTCACCAGGGTGAAAATCAAGTGTAAAAATACCTAAAGCAGTTCTGAAACTCTCGGTGTTCCTGCACTGCTCCACCAACCAGCCATGCCACGACGAGATGAAAATCCTTCCCACTACACCTGAGTTAATTTGCTCACCCCTGG
Organism: Notiomystis cincta; assembly: GCA_013398075.1. Taxonomy (NCBI): domain Eukaryota; kingdom Metazoa; phylum Chordata; class Aves; order Passeriformes; family Notiomystidae; genus Notiomystis; species Notiomystis cincta. The sequence goes on along the minus strand of VZRX01021007.1, from coordinate 14,340 downwards.
CTTCATTACCTTGGGCACAAACCAAACCACTGCTTCCCAGTTCTCTGCTGCTGAGGCTTTGTGCAGTTGTCATCTGCATCCAGGAGAAGAAATAGTGGACTGTGAATGAGAAAATCAGAAAATCAGAGAATCACGGAATTGTTACGTTTCAAAAACAAACCTCTAAGAGCAAACCCAGCCTTCAACCCAGCACCACCACCATGCTCACCATTAAACCACGTCCTCAAATGCCACATCAGAGTGGTTTTTGAACACTTCCAGGGCTGGTGATTCCACCACCTCCCTGGGCAGCCTGTTTCAAATCTTGGAACCCTTTCCATGATGAAATTTTTCCTAAGACCAAATCCCTTCACACAACTTGAGGCTGTTTCCTTTTGTTCTCTCAGAGCCTGACACCCATCGTGCTCCACCCTCCTGTCAGGGAGTTTTGGTGTCCCCTGAGACTCCTTTTCTCCAGGCTGAGCCTCCCCCAGCTCCCTCAGCTGCTCCTGGTGCTCCAGACCCTTCCCCACCTCCATTCCCTTCCCTGGACACTTCCCAGCCCCTTAATGTCTTTCTCTTGGATGAGATGGGCTCAGCACTGGACACAAGATCTGAGGTGTGGCCAAGTCTGCTAAAGGACTGATATTCCCTGGACTCTTCTGCCAAGATTAAGAAGAATCGGCCCTACCTTTGGAGATGGTAGTTTAAGTCTGCATTTATTTGTATTCAATTTCTCCTAAACTTTTTCCCATTAAAATAACAGTTTATTTAGACAGAAAAAGAATTTTTCCTCTTTTCCTGCCAATAGGAAGCAAAATGAATCATTTTCCTCCCAATTACCTGCTAATTATTTTTTGGGTTTGTTCAATTTTCCGTTACTCCTGAAGAATCATCAAGATTTAGGGAAAAAGAAAAAAAAGCTGACTTTTCATCTTGTTTTATTCCTTGCCCTGAAAATACAACACATTTCCTGATGTCGTATCTCATCTACAAATCAGGGTTTTAAGTAGTGCTGCAGCAGTCTTGACATGAGATATTGATAATCCTGAATTATAAAACACAGACTTAATTGCCTCTATAGAGATGGACACTTCCTTGGGATATATGGATTTTTGCCTGGCTGGGAGGCAGCACCATTGGTATTTAACCTATCTCCACTTGTTTTTCCATTTTTCCTGGGAAAAGCAGGCAAGAGGCCATTTCTGGAGGTTTTAATATGATTTTTTTTCCATGCTGTGTGCATCCAAAGGAAAAAAAAAAATATGTCCTTAACTCCTCTGATTATCTTTTCCAGCGATTTAATTTTTCTCTGACATCATTCCGTTGGATCCACACTGTTCTCCAGAATTTCTCACTTATCCCTGGCAAACATTTGTGGGATCGATGGATGATTCATATTCCAGGCTGTAATTTCCTGTTGATTTTCAGTGACTCATTTACATGCTAGCTCAGCACCACCTCAAACTGATCTGAAAAGGGCTTATATTTGTTCAATATTGGGTTGCACTTAATTTTCCATAAAACCTGAAGAGGATAAATCATCCCCTTCAGCATGGAATTAATGGGATTTTTTGGAAGGGATCAGGAAAGGTATAGTGGGTGTTTACCCTATGCCTGTACTCATGTTGATAATTCCTGTCCCTTTTCCCACTCTGTTCCCTGTGAAGCCAAGCTTTTTTGCCCTTCTCCAGGACTTATTTAACAGGAAGGATGAGAGAAAATGGGAATATTATGGGTTCTTGAGTTTTACAAAGATGTAAAACCAGTGAATCGCTGAAACTGAATCAAGACAGAACTTGTTAAAAATAAAAGCAAAAGTCAAAGTATAAAATAGATGAGTTTATTTATGGTGTCCATTGAGTCTCTATCCTTGGGAATCACAGAATCATGGAATGGTTTGGATTGGAAGGGACCATAAAGATCACCCACTTCCAACCCTTTCCAACACCTTCCACCTATCCCAGGTTGCTCTAAGTCCCATCCAAACTGACCTTGAACACTTCCAGGGATGGGAATCTACCAGATCTCTGGACAGAATAATTTGCTCTAATCTGAATATTTTACTAGAAGCTAAATTGTTCAGAACTGAAAAGAAGGCACCCAATAATTACGGGTTTTTTCTGAAGAAAGTTGGTACTCAGCAGGAGTTGGCCATGAATAAAGTGAGACAGGGTAGATCTACTTGACAACATTATAAAATTTCTCTATTTCTTCATCATTTTTGACTTTTTCTACTCTGTGAGATTTCAAAACACATCCCCTAGCTCATGAGAACTAAGACGTATTTTATTCCTGGTCACACTCATCGATTATTTTCCCTTCCAAATGGATCTTGCAGGTGCCAAATAAACCATTTGGCTCCTTGCCTCAGTTTCCTTCCCAATAATATAACAAAGCAGGACTTCTCCATCTCATTTTGGGTCATTAACATTCCACAAGCACATGAGAGTCCCTCAGTGTGAGATTCGTGGTGGTTTGTGGTTTCCATCACCTCGCACTGGAATCACTTTTGGGTTCATCACCGTTACTCCTCTTTGTTTTTATGCTCTGTAGATCTGCTGTCCTTTCAAAAAGCCTCATTAATAACATTTTTGTCCCATCCATCATGAAAATTCTGTCATCTGAGCAGAGCCAAGCCCGGGTGATGCTGGATTTAACTCCCAGATCAATATTTTCCATCTATTAAGTTGGAGAAATGACCAAGACCATTTCTCCCAGCCAGCACTGTGAGGTGATCTACACAGGGGGAGTGTTATTAATTAGCAGTTCAATTAGCACAGTCGAGCTGCCCATTACTAATTCTTACCACCCTGACAGCAGAAAAGGAGAAAAAGTCTTGTAATTTGTGCCATTATCATCACATTTAACCCAAACAGGGCCATTTACCACCATATCCAGCCCTGGCTGCCACAATCCCAAGAATTCTACAATGCCCCAATTTTCCAGGAATTCTGCAACTCCCTAATTTCCTTCCTACAGTTTGGCCTCCTTCAAATGTTTTTGCATCTTCTTTAGCACTCAGGCTTTGTTGCTGTGCTCATCCAGGCAGCTCCCACCCACCTCCCCAGAGCTGGATCCAATCTTCCAGGGCCCCCAGAGAAAGGGATTCTACACCACCGGGATTTACGTCAATGAGATGCATCCCTGCAAGTGAGGGCAGAATTAAAAATTAGGCTTAGCTTGGTTTTGCACACAACTTATGGAATATTTTCCAAAGGATAAAGTCTATAAAGAACAGCTCTTCTCTGTGTTTCATCTTTGTTTTTTTTTTGTAAGCAGATGAGAAAAAAGATGAAACAGCAGCAAAAGAAAACACTTCATTAACCTCTGGACAGCTTTCCCCTCCTTTCCTTCCTCTTCTGTTTTTCAAAACAGGGATTAATAAATAGAAGAGAAAAGAAAATACCAGTGTAGCAACCTTAAGTGCAAGGCAAAGGTTCAGTCTGTTTATTTTTCCCTGTGAATTCCTGGGCTTTGTATAAATCAATCTGTTGTTCCCTTGGTACTTTGGTACATAATAAAGTAGATTTTTTTAAAAAAATATACAAAATATATAAAAACTGCTTCTTTTGAGCTGGGGTTGTGTGTCAGCAAAAGGGATTGAGAGAAACAGAAATGAAGAAAATGAATCACAGAATCACAGAATTATTAAAGTTGGATAAGTCCTCCAAGAACATCAAGTCCAACCTTCAACAGAGTGCCACCATTCCCCCTAAACCATATGGTGAAATGCCAAGTCTGCTCCATTCCAAACACCATTCCCTGGGAAGCCTCTTCCAGACTTAAGCACTCTTTTAGTGAAGAAATTTTCCCTAATACCCAACTTGAACCTGAGGTCACCACCCAAACGTGCTGAAGGTCGCAATGACCAAGGCAGCAAGGAGGAGGGAAAGGCACAACCCTCATGACTGGGTTGTGTCTCATCATTTATTGGGCTGAACACTGGAGAAATTATTCCCAGCTGACCAGGAATGACATCTTTGCCTCTCTGAATTTCACAGAGAAAGGATAACCCTTATTTTTTCCCCCTTTTTGTTGATGTTTTATGTGGGCTCCTCTCTGTACCCCTCCAAAAATCCCTGATGGATTCTCACCCAGCATCCTGCCCCCTATTCCTCTCTCTCCTTTCCCATGGGAAAACTGTCACTATTTGAACAATGCTGGTTTATTTTCCATGGGAAATCTGCCCACTCAGCAGACCAGCAAACCCATTGCAGGATGGAATTAGCCATTCCCTGTGTTATTTCCTTCCTCCAACCATTTTGGATGGAAAACAAAGCCTCCTTAAGGGTTAACGCTCTTCCTTCATCTTCCTTTTTGTTGGAGCTGGCTCATTCCATGAGGTTTTTGCTTTAATGAGCCCTCTTCAACTCTGCACTGAAACTGGGGATCTCAGGTCTCATTAGTCTGGCTAATTAACCATTCTCCTCTCTCTGTTAGAGGTTCATCTAAGTACAGGGAACCTTGAGAAAATAACAATTGCATTATCATGCAAACTCTTTGGAAAAAGGGAGCCAAGTTCCTGATGGAAAATAGGAGAAGCTTTTAAGTGTGTAGGCAGGACTGAATTCCAGGATGATTCAGGAATTGCAAAAGCCGCCCCTCTCCACTTCCTAAAACTGGAGCTTTAAAAAAAGGATAAATCCCAGCGTGCTTGGAACTTGCATCATCCTGGAGCTGGTGGGGAGAGCTGATCCTGATGGGAGATTTAAAAAAAAACAAAAAAGGCAGGAAAGTAAAACTTCCTTCATAGTCCCAGACAGCGCTCAGTTAATCCCTGGATTTTCCTCGGGTGATAAGAACATTCTCATCCAACTCCTCACTCCAGAATTCCTTCATGGTCTTGAGGAACAACACAACAGAGGCAAAACAGAACTTCAAACCCAATTGGAGCATCACACCTGGCACAAGGAGATCCCATCACTCCCCACAGCTCCCTGGAATGAGGTTGTGGTGAGGTGGGATCATTCTCCTCTCCCAGCAGAGAAGGGATAGGACAAGAGGAAATGGCCTCAGGCTGCACCAGGAAAGGTTTAGATTGGATATTAGAGACTTCTTTTTTCACTGAAATGTTTGTAAATCATTGGAACAGGCTGCCCAGGGCAGGGGTGGAATCACCTGGAACCTGGGATTGTTCAAAAACCTGTGGATGTGGCACTTGAGGATGAGGGTTAGTGGTGAGCAGGGTGGTGGTTGATGGTTGGACTCGATGATCTTGAAGGTCTCTTCCAAATGAAACAATTCCATGATTCCATGATTCCGTGATTCCATGATTCTCTTCTGTGAGCTGAAGTCTCATTCCATGAGCTGATCATACAATCAATTCCCACATCCTAAAACCCCACAACCTGCATGTTCAGCTAAAAAAAAAAAAAATAGGGGTAGAATTTAATTTAAGGCTGAGCTTATTGTGGCCTCTTAGTACCTGAAGGGGCTCCAGTAGAGCTGAAGAAGGACTTGGGACAAAGGATGGAGTGACAGGACACAGGGAATGGTTTCCCATTGCCAGAGGACAGGGGTAGATGGGGTATTGGGAAGGAATTTTTGGCTGTGAGGGGAGGTAAGGCACTGGCACAGGTTGCCCAGAGAAGCTGAGGCCAGGTTGGATGGGGCTTGGAGTAACAAACATTTTACTTCTCCTTTTCTCCCAGGCTTATTTACATTCGAGGAGGCTTTAAGAAAGTTGAGTTTAGAAATGCAAAAATGTGTCTGAATCCTTGTGGTCTCCCATGTGAATGATGTTATTTACATATTTCCCAGCTTTTTGAAGGGAATATCATATAGATTTTTGTCCACAGGGGCTCCTTTTGCTGGATGATGTTCCATGTTTGTGTGGAATAGGGGTTAAATGATCATTTTAACCTCTCCTATGTTCCTTTTTAATGCAGATTCTCCATAAAAAGGTGAGTTAACAGGATATTACCCATTGTATGCCAGGATGGGGTTGATCTTAAAGGGAAGGAGAGAATAATAATATGGAAAAGAGCAAAGTGAACCAGAAAAAAACACAATTCCAGCCCTGAGATCCCTCTCTTGTGCTTTTTTTTCCTTAGAATTGGTGCCTATTGGGACCTGCTGGTAAATGCTCCCAATTACCCCAACAGCTTCCATTCCCCAGCTCTCGATGCCAAGATCAAGGAAAAAAGTTTCTCCTTCAAAAAAGTCCAGAATGTGACTGTATTCCCACTGTGATACCAGCCTGGTGGTTAATCCCTGAAAATCAAACATGCCCAAGGGAGGTGAGTTGGGAAACCAACACTATCCTGGAGACCTTCAAAAAGAACCTTCTACACCACAGTGAAGTCTCCCAAGGGTTATAGCAGGAGCTTCACATTCGTGCCAGGATTGGCACTAAAGGAAACGAAATTCCCAAGTATTTTCTGGAGGATGTAAAAGATAATCTGAGTTTTGCAGTCCTCCAGGTGTGACTCAGCACTGCTCTTGGGTTAATGTGAGGGCAGTGTTCACCTCTAACGCTGCCCCTGGGCAGTTTAATATTTCCCACTTAACAGCCCTTAAATATTTTGCTGCTGATGTTTGCAGTCAAGGAGCTTTTCTTTCTGGGTTACCTTCAAATGTCTGCTTTGGAAAAATAGATGGACAGACAGGCTAAAAATCACTGCTGTAAGTGCCAAAGGATGAGACGGGTCCATAGAAACATTTAATTATGGCATCATAGATTGAATTATTCAGGTTGAAAAAGACCTCTGAGACCATCAAGGTCAATCTGTGCCCGATCCTCACCTTGTCAGCAGCCCAGAGCACTGAGTGCTGCATCCAGTTGTTCCTTGGACACCTCCAGGGATGGGGACTCCACCACAGCCCTGGGCAGCCCCTTCCAAAGCCTGACAACCCTTTCCATGAAGAAATTCCTCCTGCTGACCAACCTGAATACAATTAGAGGCCATTTCCTCTCATTCTGTCCCCTGTCCTCTGGGAGCAGAGCCTGACCCCTACACCTGGCTGCCCCCTCCTGTCAGGGAGTTGTGGAGAGCCAGAAGGTCCCCCCTGAACCTCCTTTTCTCCAGGCTGAACCCCCCCAGCTCCCTCAGCTCCTCCTGGTGCTCCAGACCCTTCCCCAGTTCCGTTCCCTTCTCTGGACACATTCGAACACCTCAATGTCCTTCTTGTCATGAGGAGCCAGAAGGGGACACAGCACTCAAGGTGCTTCAGCAGTGCCAGCACAGAGGGACCGTCCCTGCCCTGGTCCCTTGGCATTCCCTGGGATTGATTCCTTAGGACTCCATTTCACTACCCCAGGAACCAGGCACTCTCTGCAGCTTCACTGAACTGTGTCATCTTTTAAAAGAAACAAAATCCTTTCTAAAGTCATTATTTTCCCAAAAGAGACCTTCAAGACAAATTTTGGAAGCACAGCAGGAACCAGGCACGATGCCACAGCCTGGATTCTCCTCTCCTTTCCACACTCCTGGTGCATTCTCAAGGATTGCAGCCTCCCTTGCGCAGGGTGATGCCGTTCCCTGATTGCGTCACTGTGATCACATTTTGAGCTAAAAACCCCTTCAAGCTGAGTTTCACTCCTCCAGGTTTTGCATCAGAGTTGCTCCCTCCCAGCTGCTGGAATTATCTGCCATTTCTCAGGAGGGTGGATTTGCGTTCCATTTGTACACACTTCACTCTGTGCTGACAGATGTCTTTGGCTCCTTGGAGAATGTCTTTATGAAAAATGTCAGCGATATCAAAATAAGCCACAGGGATTTATTCACATGTTATCACTAGAAAAGACATTCCTCCTCTGTCTTTTATTCCCTGCCTTACAGTAGCAATCATTTTCATATTTGCTTCCACTTAAACATTGATTTTTTTGGTGCCTGGGCTGTGCAGCTGCGAGTCTTGCACAGGACATGAAGAGCAGATAAGAACCTTCAGGCGAAGTGAGAGTTTTTGTAGGTGAGCTTTTATTAATAATTAAAAGGTCAAACCTAGTGGGAATGGAATCATGGAATGGTTTGTGTTGGGAGGGACCTTAAAGCCCATCTCATTCCATCCCCTGCCATGGGCAGGGACATCTCCCACTATCCCAGGTTGCTCCAAGCCCTGTCCAACTGTGTTTATATATATATATATATATTCCAGTATTTCACAACCCTCTCAGTCAAGAATTCCTTCTGAATGGGTCAGATGTTTTTTGTCATGATCTGGACACAGCACAAGCCAGGGTGCAATGAGTAATATTCCCTCTTTCACGAGGATGAGGATGAGAGAGCACACTCCTGGATGTGATCCATGCTGTACTGGGGGTCCTGGAGCCAAAAAATCACCCCAAATGTGTTTTATTTACTCATCCCAGTGCTATGTTTGCATTTTTAGGCCTGGGTTTGCTACTGTCTCCAATTAGGACAAGTCTACTGTTTTTTAGTAAAGTCTTAATTTCTGTTCATGATGTTCAAGGCCATGGTGCCCATTCGTTCAAAAATGCAACATAAAACCATTTTTTCCTTGAAAAAAAAAGGGAGATTATTTACAGGATCCTGGAATAAAAGAACAAGGGGGAAAGGTTTCAAACTGAGAGTAGGTTTAGATGGGATATTGGGAAGAAATTCTTCCCTGTGAGGGTGGGGAGGCCCTGGCACAGGTTTCCCAGAGAAGCTGTGGCTGCTCCATCCCTGGAAGTCTTCAAGACCAGGCTGGATATGCCTTGGAGCAACCTGGGATAGTGGAAGGTGTCTGTGCCCATGGCAGGGGGTGGAATGAGATGATCTTTTAGGTCTCTTCCCACCCAAACCATTCCATGTTTCTCTGAAACACACCAGAGCCCTCCCACTTCAAAATCCCAGAGGGACAATAAAAAAGAAAACAAAAAAAACTTTTAGAACTTCTTTGAATGAGTAAGAACGTCCTGGTTCTGTAATAACAGTGATGGTATTGCACCAAATTCCATAAATAATGTCTTTCAAGGTTTATTGCTCAGACACCTAAAAGGAGAAGATAAAATTGAAATGATCACATTACAGATGTTGCACAAAGAATGATTTTCCTGTCTAATGTTAATAGGCAAGAAAGATATATTTATGTTCATACATCACCAGTTTTAACAGAATATATTATTATGCTAAAAATGCCATAAAAATAGCACAGCACACTTGGGCTGGCAGTCATCTGTACCAAAATCGACATCCTATAGCTTGGTTCTTAAACACAAAACCTACAGGACTGTGAGAAATGGGAAAGGGTTAGAGGTAAGGTGACTGCATCTGGGTTAATTCCACAATTTTAATGCAACATCTGGCTTCCAAGACTCCCTGTTTATCTCAGTTCTTCACCCTTCAGAAATTATAATCTCTAAGATGATCTTGAGGAGATGACTCAGTCTGCTGGAAGCTGAAATCAGCTGGTAAAATCCTGCATCTACTGAAAATAAATGGCAAAGCACTCATTGCCCTTAAAAAAAGGCAAAGTTTCAGCCTTAAAATGCTTTAGAATTGTTGGAAGTCAAGTCTGAACTTGTCTCCTATGGAAATTGTGATGGAAGGCAGATTCCTGTAAGGTCTGAAAACAACTGGGAATTGTAGAAGAAGAGATTGGATTGTGTTGGAAGGGACTTTAAGGATAATTTAGTTCCAATCCCTTTTATTTGTTTGTCCCTGTCTAGAGATGAATGCTCCAGCCTGGATCTCTGGGACTGCAGATGTTAAACCTGTTTAAAATCCTGTGCACAGGCAGGAAGGACCCTCCTGTGCCCAATGTCCTTCCCACGACCCCACAAAGCAGGGCAGGGAGTCAGGGGATGAATCTTACAGCAAAGTCAAATCCTCCACCATGGACCCAAATGGATGAGGGATGAGCCAGCTCCCAGGTGACAGCAGGGCCAACATCAAAAGTCTAATCCCTTCCCAGACCTCGCAGGAAAATGGGAGATAAGAAGGGGATTTGTTTAAAGGAAAAAGCTCTCAGGGTTCAACCAAGGATCCCCCAGCATCTGGGTCTTGCTGCCCTCCCTCGCTTTCCAAAAGGCTCCAATTCCACTCCAATGTTGCAAACTTTGTGCTCTTGTCTGTCATTAAAATTTCACGAGGGCATCCAGAGGAGAAATCCCCTCCTGTGCCTCTGGCATTTGAGGAGGAGCAGGGGCACAGATCCAGCAAAGCCACCGGATGCTGTTTTTGAGCACAGCCGTGTCCTGGGCTTCCCGAGACTCCGGACACATCTGGGAGGCCCCTGTGGGATAAGAGCTGTCACCAGGCACTCTGCTGCAGGCACAACAGAGGCAGCAGCCTGCTGGCCCAGGAAATGGAAGAAAACCTGGATTAACTGAGGCTCTGGAGGCACAACAAAATCCGGAGGCTCTCGCCTGTGTGTCACTCTGTCTTTGAGAGCAACGTGGTGATTTTGGGCCAAGGAAGGTGTTAATTAAACCCACAGTGACTCCTGCTAAAGCCTCAGCAAGGTACAGGCAGGTGAGAGCCTGTTCAAGGGCATTTGCTTCTCTCATTATTTACACAGTTCATTGTCACTCTGTTGGCTTGTTGTTTTTTTTGTTTGTTTTCAGATTATTTCTGTCAAAAGATAATTTATGGAGTGAAGCTTGTAACAGAAAGCCACACTTACTGCTGGGAAACCTTTTCTGAGGTCGGCTGTAGACAGGATTTTCAGTCCCCAGAATTCTGGGACAGCAATTTGGACAGAGCTGTCGTGTGTTTGCTGTGTCAGGGGATGCCTTCCAGGTCATGGTTTACTGGAGACACAGGGAGAAAATTCCTAATTTTCTGTTCTTAAGCTGCTGCAAAAAAGAGAGTCTAGGAGCACAGAAAGATTTAAAAGGAATGTAACTCCATTCCTAGGGCCAAGAAAGAGGTGATGAGGGGAGAAATAAACTTGCGTTAAAAATTTATTATTTTGTCTATTGTAGCAATATTAATATTGTAATTGTATTAACACTGTGTTTGTATGAAGCTTTTATTAACAACACCAAGTGTTGATGCTGCTCCAGGGTCAATCCCAGTGTCAATCCAGGCTGGGGATGAGGAGATGGAGCAGCCCTGGGGAGAAGGACTTGGGGATGCTGGTGGGTGAGAGGCTGGACATGACCCAGCCATGTGTGCTCCAGTCCCAGAAATCCAGTTGTATTCTGGGCTGATCCTAAAGCTTGGGCAGCAGGAAAGGGGGGAGTTCTGCCCCTCTGCCCTTCTCAGGTGAGACCCCACCTGCAGAGCTTCCTTCAGCCCTGGGCCCCAGCCTAGGAAGGACATGGAGCTGCTGGAGCAAGTCGAGAAGAGACCCCAGGATGGTCAGAAGGATGGAGCAGCTCTGCTGAGAGGAAAGGCTGGGAGAGTTGGGATCGTTCAGGACAGAAAAGAGAAGTTTTGAGGTGACCTAATTGCCTTCCAGGACCAGAAAGCACAATAAGGAAGATGGAGAGGGGCTATTTACAAGAGCATGGAGTGACAGGGCAAGGGGGAATGGCTTCAAACTGACAGAAAGTAGGTTTAGATCAGATATTAGGGAAAAAATCCTCCTTGTGAGGATGGTGAGGCCCTGGCACAGGTTTCCCAGAGAAGCTGTGGCTGCCCCATCCCTGGAAGTGTCCAAGGCCAGGTTGGATGGGACTTGGAGCAACCTGGGATAGCGGAAGATGTTGGAAGTGGCTGATTTTAAGATCCCTTCCAACCGAGGCCGTTCTGTGATTCTGTCATATAGATATAGAAATAGATAGATGTAGCTATAGATGCTGCTCTATATGATAAAGATATAGATAGAGATGCACACAGAGCTCTAAATATATGTACTGTGAAAGGGAGAGAGCGGTTCTTAGTCACAGCATCCTGGCACAGAGCTGTTCTCACCAGGAGCTGTGTGACTGATATTTTCTTTCATGCAAGAAAGGGGATTTTGCCCCACAGGGAATGGCCCAGCCTGCTGTCACACGAGAGAGTCATCAAAATAACCCTGGCATTCCACCTTCTTCCCCAAATTCAGCCAAGACTGTCTCAGGATTTCATGTATCTCTGCTGGAGATATCTTGGAGCGAGTCCAGAGGAGGCCATGGAGATGCTCTGAGGGCTGCAGCCCCTCTGCTCTGCAGCCAGAGTGGAAGAGCTGGGAATGTCCAGCCTGGAGAAGAAGAGGCTCCAGGGAGAGCTCAGAGCTCCTTCCAGTGCCTCAAGGGGCTCCAGGACAACTGGAGAGGGACTTTGGACAAGGGATGGAGTGACAGGACAAAGGAGAACAGCTTTAAACTCACAGAGGATGGGGAATTGGGAAGAAATTCTTCCCTGGGAGGGTGGTGAGGCCCTGGCACAGGTTGCCCAGGGAAGCTGTGGCTGCCCCATCCCTGGAAGTGTCCAAGGCCAGGTTGGATGGGGCTTGGAGCAATCTGGGATAGTGGAAGGTGTCCCTGCCCACGGCAGTGGTTTGAAACAAGATGACTTTTAAGGTCCCTTTCCAACCCAAACCATTTAATGTCCCTTTCAACCCAAACCCAAACCATTCCATGTTTCTATGAAATTTACAGAAGAGGAAAGTGGTGTAGAAATATGAAATCATTGTCGTGCTCCAGCCTTGTTCTTTCTGGAGGGGAAAGAGAACAAGGGACAAAGGGGACCTTAATCTTGGAGGAAGGTGCAGGTTGGCCTCTGAGGGATGCATAAAATGCAGAGCTGTGGGGAACTGGATGCATTTCCAGCCTGGATTGTTTGGAGAGCTGAGCTCTCTCTTCACTCTTTACTAATGTCCCCGTGGAGAACTGATAGGAAACGTGTTCCTGATAAGGGAAAAGTAAGGGAATCTCTGGAGGAGATAAACCATCAGCTCATTTTTAGCCTTCCACAGAAACTGGTCTCAGAACACTTTCAGAGCCACCTTGCCTGGCAAATTTGCCTCCCTTTCTCTGCAGGAAAGCCCAGATTTTGGCATTTTAGGGAGCCACTCTGAATGTGAGCTCCTTTTTTGGAAGGGATTTTTGATTTCCATCATCAGCTCTGTTGTTAGGTTACACTTATTATCCCCTGCTGCTTTCAGGTCACAGATGCAAAGCAACTCAACCTGACTTTGCAGTTTGCTACCTGGAATCTACCAAAAATTGGGAAACAGCTAAATTTAGGAGCTTTGTTCATGAGTAGTCAGGACTCAAATATGCAGCAGACAATGCTGAGAGATGGGAAAGGAATTAAAACTGATTTTCTTTCTAACCTGTTTAGAAGTTTTTGGTTGAGTCCCATCATCATTTGGCAGCACAATTCCTCTCAGGTCTTCATTCATCCTGATTATTTTGTTGTGTGCTCTGTAGGATTTATTTTCCCCCTTTAATGCAAGGAAAAATTTTATGCTTGAAACCAAAAATGACCATTTTCACCTTCCATAAAGTGAGAGGTTAATTGTCCACCCAAGGAGAAAGGCTCTAATGACCACTGCCCATAAAAAATGTCAGGAAGAGTCCGCTCTGCACTTTCTCTTTTGGAATAAACCCTGTAGGGAAAACGGAGTCCACAGTTTGTAGTTTTATAGCACAATTCCATCCCATTTTCCATTCATTTCTCACTAACTCTGCACTGTAGTCAAACAAGTCTGCATTTCATTCCTCTGGAAAATCATCCAAAAACAAATGGAGACTTTCCCTGCTCTAAATTTGCAGGTGTTGTTTGAAAGTTTTTCTGCCTGGATAGCAGAGAAAGGTGTCCTGCTGTGACAGATGCAGCCAAAAGAGGAATTTACCACTTGTCCTCAGACCCAGACAGATGTGAGTCAGCTTTAGTCTGGAATTCTGCCATAAATCCACTGGAGAAGCCAAAGTGGGTGTCCATGGCTTTATACCCCACACAGTGCCAATAATGCACAATAATTTACTTTTTTTTCATTTAGGAACTAAAAAAAAAGTCCCGTTTCAGGCACCTTTAGACTTCTTCTGTGTAGAATAAAAGGTTGTGACAATTATTAAGGAATTGATCTACCCAAGAGGATCATTGTCTTCATCTTAGAGTTGGAAAGTTTAGACGCAAGGAAAATTCCTGATCCATAAAATTCTTTGCCATCTATTTGAAGATTCTTCCCTTCTACTCCACCCTCATGAGACCCCACCTGAAGAACAGCATCCAACTCTGGGTTCCAACATCAAAGGGAACTGGAGCTGCTGGAGTGAGCCCAGAGGAGGCCACAGAGATGCTCCAAGGGCTGCAGCCCCTCTGCTCTGCAGCCAGGCTGGGAGAGCTGGGAATGTCCAACCTGGAGAAGAGAAGGCTCCAGGGAGAGCTTAGAGCCCCTTCCAGGTCCTAAAGAGAGCTGGAGAGGGACTTTGGAAAAGGGATGGACTGGCAAAACAAGGGAGAATGGCTTCCCACTACCAGAGGCAGGGATAGATGGGAAATTGGGAAGGAATGCTTGGCTGGGAGGGTGAGGAGGCCC
>VZRX01021006.1:0-27912 GCA_013398075.1 Notiomystis cincta | reverse complement strand
ATTTATTTTTTTAAATTAATTTTCTTTTTCCATAGTTTTGGCTTAAGGCTTTCTTGAGGTGAGATGCCTGGGGTTGCATGGAAAATTCCAGTTGTGCATCATGAAGTGGCATAATGATGATTTTGAGATATTCTTAATAGTTTTCTATTTGCCTTTTTGGGAGCTACTGAGAGTTGAGCTGATGCTTTTAGGGAACTGTCTGACACAGCACCAGGTGTCTTGTGAGAGTGGCAATGTCTTCTCTGGGGTTTAGGACTGCTCTGGGTTGGGTTATTTTCACTTGTGTGCTGCCATTGGAATGGAAATTCCATTTTATCCCCAGGCAGGCTCTGTTGCCTGTGCCTTTTCCATCAAACTTAGGGGCCAAACTTCCAACTTGCCACATGATTTACTTAAATATTGAATATCACAGCTCCGAGCCCTGATCCTTGAGAAAACCAACATCTCTTACAGGGGAGAAAAAATAAATTCTGCCTTATCCTTTTAATTTTGTAGACTCTTTAATTCACAAGATGACCTCTCTTACCTCATGATGGTGCAGTTATTTTAAGATATTTAGGTGAGGGACACTATAATAAAAATGTTATCATCTAGATATAACTTATATTCATTATTCTTTTCCAGAAGCTTCTCACCTTCTTAATAGACTTGAGAGACACTTTATTTCTATTCCAATTCTATGTCTGTTTTAGCTCTCTCTGTATCTTATTAATTACCTTGTCATGTGTTTGTTAGTTTTTCCTTTGATACAATTTCCACCTGTTTTCTGGGATTGGAAGTCTCATTTTGTCTCTACACCAACTTCTGGTTTATGTAAATACTAATAACTAATTGCTGTAGTAGTGCTCCTTCTTCTAAGGGATGTGAGTAGGATCTGTCACATGTGGGTTGTTCATTAGTCTTCAAAAAGAAAAAAAAATGGAGAGAAACACTTCAATTTTTGTAGTGCATTGCCTTGATTTTACTTTGGGAGATGTTTGGAATGTGGTGATTTGTTTACATAAAAAGGAAAAAAAAATAGGTTCCCTTAGCAATTTTTTTAAATCTGGATTTTTACTGAGCTCACATTATGATAATGACTTGCCTCTGAAGAATTGTTCTATATAAATTTAGCCTTCATGATTAAATTTAGAATATAGTGAAACAGAATTTTAACTCATTTAGAAACTCTCAATCCATCTCTAAATGAAGTTTTCCATAATCAATTTAAATGGGGGGGAAAGAAAATTGAGAAAATTTAATATTTAACAGTTAAAATGTGACATTGTGCAGACCCCAAGACAGTAGGAGGAAGAAAGTCCTGCTAGGATTTCCTTTAAGGAACATTTCACATTGCTATCTAAAGGCCAATTTTCTACCACTGGAGTAGCACTGTCTTTTGAATAGCAAAATTTGATGTTTTCTTAGGAAATTTACTCAGTTTAAGCCAAAAAAGGAAAAAAAAACCCACAACTAACCAGACAAACAAAAAACCCAAACTAAACAAAAAAATCCAAAACAAACAAAAAAAACACAAAACCAACCAACCAAACAAAAAAACCCAGCAAAAAAAACGCCAACCAAACCTCCCAAAACAACAAAAACAAATAAACAAACAAAACCAAAACAACAAAGGAGACTTGGTATTAATAATATTTCTAACCTTCTGAATGATTAATACTTTGGTGGTGATTTAGTATGAATGAGATTATCCATTTCTTCTGATTATGAGACTGAATAATTAACTCAAGGTTAAATAACACTTACCCAGCACCTTGCAGTGAGGGAGTTCAAGTGTTACCTACACATCATTAATTGTGATGTAGGAGATAACTGTTAAAACCATGGAAGTAATATTAAGGAAAAGCAAAAGTTTGCAAACCCAGTGTTTTTTCCCTGTTTAGGACTGTGAGTAGAACCAAGAAATTCTGAGTTTTAGGCCTTTTCTGAATCATTGGACACGAATACTGTAAAAAACACCAAGCCACAACACATTAGAAACAGAAAAATAAGTTCCTGTGCACTCCAATTTCTCTCCTGTTCACTTCAAAGTGAGTAAATGTGAGCAAAACTTGGGGGGAGGCAGATATTTTTTATCCAAATGTCACTTCAGTGACTCTGTGTTGAGCTATGTGTGATGGACACAAGCAGAGTAAGCACAAGAACACATTTCAGTGCCAACAGGAGGTGAAGCCACCATTCAAACAGCATTATTTTATTCTGATTGCTTCAGAACTTTATTAATGAGTAGGATTTTAATTAGTCAAAATAAGAAAAAAAAAAAAAAAAAAAAAAAAAAAAAAAAAAAATGTATAGGTCACAGCCTGGATGCTCCTTCCCAAAAGCAAAAATAATTTGAATTATGAAATATTTAATTACTTCGCTTCTTTTAGTAGCTGTGGAGAGAAGAGGCAGGCATGAAGGACATTGGAAGAAGAGACATGGCACTGCCCAAAGTGATGAAGAATCAAGTTCTACTAAAGTGTTTTCTTTTTTCTTTATGAGAGTCAGTGCCACAAAATGCCATTTTTCACTGTTTGCCCTCAGAACAAGAAGTCAGTCAGTGCCCCCTTAGTCCAGGGACAGGGACCTGGGGATCCATCAGGCTCTGAGGGTTCCACACCACCAGCTCTGGGAATTCCTTGCTTGCTCTGGGTTTATCCAGCCAGGGAACCCCCTGAGCCCTGAGCAGGATTTACCTTGGGAATCTGGGAGCTGCCCTGGCCTGGCCTCAGCTCCAGGGCAAGGGAAGGGTTTCTGCACTCCTCACTCAGCTGAGAGGCAGAACACATTCAGCTCTGGCAATTCCAAATGAGCCCAAATTAAGGTAAATTAGAAAATCATGAACTATTTAATATTCTTATTTCCACATTATTTATTCAGAAGAAATTTCTATTAACAGCCCACTGGACTCACAAGGCAATTAACTCCCTCCCCCTCCCAGGTCCCTCTGCAGATGCACTGACATGCTCTGCAGAACAAAGGATTTGATCTTTGGGGAAAATGAGTTGCTGGATTGTTTTTCTTTCTTTTTTTCCTTTCTCATTTGCTTATCACTGTGTTAACAGTGAGGGAGAACAGGGAGTGGCTTTGCTGCTGTCTGTGAAGACACAAAACAGGAAGGATGGATTTACATCCACATCCACATCCACTCCACCATTGTTTCCCATCACTGCTGTTCAGAGCACCCAACGTGATTGTCTCTTCCTCCTTCCAGCCTGCTTTGCCCTTGTCTCCCTGGGAAATAGCAGGAATAGAGCACAGCTTGTGGATCCCACATTTAGTTTGGTGCCTGATGGAGGCACAAAACACAGATGATGGCTCCTCTCAAAGAGTACACGTGGAGCCAGCTCCACTCTCAGATATTTCATTGGCAGGAAAATGCATCCTTTCTCATTTCCACAGGGTTCAGGAGTCAGTTCTGGCATGGGAGGTGCCTCTGAGCAAGATAGTTTGTTATCTGCATAGCTCTAATAAATGCTGCACTGCTGAAGTAATGCACACTTTAATTATTCTAAAACATAATTTATACATTAGTTTCCATAGTAACTTGTCATTGCTGTGACATGGTTGGAACCAGTGACATTTGTGAGTCAATTAAGCAATGATTTGCAGTGTAGTGTTTTATTTCTCAAGTCTCTTTTTTTTAATTTTTTTTTTCTGGCCAGCTACATTTATATAGAAATTGTTATACATTCCATAGTTATATACTAGATGGAAAATTAGTCAATGAGGTAACTGTGTTTTAAGCATGAAAGAATATGCAATTGAAATCTGTTTCTGCAGAAGGCTGTATTTTCAAAAATACTCTACTTTGACACATGGGAATATTGTTTCTTCAGGGCTTGCTCCACTATTAAATAAAGATTTAAGTGTTTGGCTCTGAAGGAATCATCACTTTCAACCAGGGACAATTCACTGTGCCAATAAAAAGGTTGTGTACCATTTAGAAAGGACCAGAAAACAATGTTCTTGGCTCTAATTAGTTTTCTTGATATATAAGGTAATATATTTCTCAGAAGGATATAAATGATACTAACACTTTTATTTTGACATAATAAGCCTTCTAAAGAATTACTGAGTTGAAATGAAAAATACATACAGTACTAGCAACTCCTGTTTTCCACTGGTACTCCCACAGCCATAGCTGCTTATATCTGTACCTGGAGGAAACTCAGGGATTAAAGCACGGGATGTTGTTGAAAACTGAGTTTTTTAATGGGGATTTTTAGTAGATTGTGTCCATCTTCAGCAATGGAACACGTTGGAGAAGAGCTAGGTCATCCCACAGTGGGTTTGTTGGTGTTGAAGACAAGAAAAACATGAATTTTGTCTCAGTTTTTCAGATTTCAAATACTCCAGATTAGATATTGGGATGAATTTTCTTTTCTTTACTCTGAGGATGGGGAGGCCCTGGCACAGGTGGCTCAGGGAGGTTGGGGCTGACCTTGGGAGTGTCCAAGGCCAGGTTGGAGCAGCCTGGGATGGTGGAAGTGTCCCTGCCCATGGCAGGGGTGGAATGGGATGATCTTTAACCCAAACCCTTCTGTGATGTTGGTTACAGGCTCTGATAGCTGCAAATCCACAATTACCCAACAATGGTCTGAGGAAGGCACCCCAGATGGCTGAGGTTGGAACACCAAACACCCATGATCTGATGTAGAAAAGCCTTCTTTTGTTTATAGATTCACTAGATTATATTCTAGTATGGGATAAAAACTTGGACATATTGAAACAGTAGCTTCATACATGTGGGGTTTTTTGTTTGTTTGTTTTGTTTGTTGTTTGATTGGTTGGTTTTGCTTTTTTGTGGTTGGTTTGGGTTTTTTGTTTTCTTTTTTCCTGTTTGATTTTTTTTTTTTTTAATACTATCAGTTTTCAGAACATAGGTAGTTTGAGGGAATGTTTTTCATCAGTGGGAAGCACAACTTTGCAGAGAGAGCAGCCCTAAGTAATATCTGTGCATTCCAGTCACAGCCCCAGCTCTGAGCAGGATCAAACCTCTCCAGCTGGCAGCAACAGCACCAGGAGTGGTGCCCTCTGCCAGGGAGGAGCAGCCAGGGGCAAAGGGCATCAGACCAGGGGAAACCTCCCACCAGCCCACAGTAAATCTCTGCCTGAATCAGAGCAGCAATATCAGAGCTGTGACCATGCCCAGCTCACACACAGGTGAGGGCACAGCATGGGGAGTGGGGATGGAGCCCAGCAGGTATCAGGAAACTCCTGCTCTCCTCTCCTGCCTGCCTCACAAATGTTCACTGTCCATCACATCTATTGTTCTCATTCTCAGCTGATGGCAGAGGAATGAGAAATAGCTTTGTTCTGCCAGGTCAGTTCCAGTGCTGATGGAGGAATAAATTGAGACTGTGTTTTGGAGGAAATATTCTCAGGCATTTGAATAAGGCTTGGCTTTTTTGTTCTTTCCCTCCATCTCCCCAGTCACCAGAAATAACTGGCCAATGGAACTTATAGAGACTGATGGACTTGCACCACCTAGAAATTCATCTGCATTTTTATATTTACTCATTCTGAGTGTTTCCAGCTACTGATGGAGACAGTAAAAGGTTGTGCATAGCATTACAAAAATCTCCTCTGAATAACAACTGGGGCTGGGAGGGATAAAATATATGAATAAAATTGGAAAACAATAAAAGTCACATCAGTGAAGCCTCTCTGATACCCAACATGCTTTATTTTAGTAAAATTTCCTAATAGTTTTACTTCCCACAATGATCTACACATACATATATTACAATTATTGCAGTACTAAAAAGATCATAAAAAATGTTTAAAAAAGGCAAAGTATGGAAGAGTGCTGAAGACTGGCTGTAAATTGGAGACAGTGTGGAAACAGCAGGGGCAGATCTGAGATGAAGAATCAGAAGTTCATCTGTCACCATCGTGGTGCAATGTTTTATTTTATCTTTAAAAGGACAGTAGGAAGCCTTTTGGGTGGGTTGGTCAGAACGTGGTCACATCCACAAATTGCAGTAGTTCAGGAAGTTTCTGCTTACAAAGGAGTACCAAAGTCTGCAGGAATATCCCATCACCCTTGAGAGTAAAATGTGAAAGCTTAACCCATGTGCTTTATCCTGGGGAAATGAAGAGTGCTTTGTGTGCACCCAGACATCCTCTCACACTCAGGGTGAGACCTGATGGATAAACTGGAATTTAACTGTCACCACGTGGACGTGGCAGAACCAGCTTTGTAATCCTGGTTTTCCAAATGCCCACGTGGTCATGGAGGAGGAGAACACTTAGGCTGCAGTGCACACACACTGTTGGTGCTCAGCAGGTTTTATGCACGTGGCTTTTTATGCAGTTTCAGTAATGTTGCTGTTAAAATTGCAGCTGCTTCTCTAAGTGACTGAAATGTTGGCAGTGTGGCCACTTGCCTGAGATGTATTGTCCCTTCACTCTGCTTTTGTTAATGGTGATCCTAAAGGAAATGCTTTGCTAGTGTTTTGTCACTCCTACAGAAATATTTGGGTTAAGTGAAATGTATTTTTCCATGCTTTTGGATGGTAAATTCGTATCTGTGAGCCAGAAGTTTTGGGTAGCATGCATTTGAAGCAGTGGAGATCAGTTTCTCCAAACTAATCAGAGTTCCCCATTCCATCAGTAGCTTTGCCTGTGGGATACCATCCACCCTCACACAGGGGCTCACTGAAGGAGAAGGCTCTTCACACTTCCCAGAGAGTTCTTTTTCACAGGAAGCTGTGCCAGCCTTTGCTTTCCTGTGCATCCAAAACCTGCGTGTGCTTGAGAAAGTTGGGATGAGCTCTTACCTGAGCTTGGCAGATCGAGTCCACCATAATAATTCAGGTTTGTTTGTATTGAATTAGTGCTTGGGGTACATGAACTCGTGGTGTTCCTGCTGTCCCTCTCAGCTGCCATGGCTCAGCACTCCCAGTTCTTTCTCTTTCAGGATTCTTGCCCACCCCTGTCCCCACGGGCTCTTTGCTTCTCATGTCCAGAGGATCCTTTGGGAGCTCACACTTGGTTTGATGGACAGACTGCAGGGTTCAGCTCTTTACTGCAGATCCTGCATCACTGTTAGATCTGATTTTGGTTTAGAGGGGAAAGGAAACTGAGGGAAAGGATTCAGTCATAGCTTTAATGAGAGAGAAACAGCCAGGATGAGGTGGCACTCAGGGTGTTGTCCTCTCCTCATCTCCTGGGGGAAGGACAACAAGGATTTCCTCTTGTTTCTCATCATTTCTCATCCGCAGTTGCAGTAATCTTAGTTCAGGGTCAAATTCTGGATTGTTTAGGTTTGGATTTCTTAAACTCTGGATTATGTTTTCATTTCAGTGAACTGCATTAACATCTGTTTCTGTTCCTGTGCAATTCTGCTATATAACTCGTCCTCATTTCTGTATAAACAAAGCATTCTTCAATTTATATCTGAAAGGATTATCAAAAGCATCCATTTGGTGACTGAAAGACTTGGGTATTTTAGGTCTATTTTTGGAAATTAATGAAATACAGCATGTGAAATGCTGCACTATGTAACACTCATGGATCACTGGACACCTCAGAGAAGTTTGCAAAATATCTCTGTTTCAGCTAATTATAGTGTTGTGAGTCTACACAGTTATCTGAAAAAAAAAAATTGAAACAATGGAAGGATTTTCATTTAGCAAAGTATTTATTACACTGTGATCATTAAGATGAAAAGAATTTTAATGCATATTTATATTTCCACTGCAAAACTGAGCAGCTTTGATCTGTGTGCACTGCTAGGTCTTCATTGTTTTCCCTGGCACCTATACACATCAAAAATAGGTAGTAGTGAAAATCTATCAATTTTCACCACATATATCTTTAGAATCCCACGTTGCTGCATGATTTTTTTCACTAGGAAAAGTGGCATGTGTAATTATAGGGAAGGCACAATTACAAATTGCATGCAATTACAGCCAAACAAGTAAACAAAATAAAACTACATTCAGTGAGCTAAGGAGTAGCTGAAAGCCTTTTAATGGAGATGCCAAAGATGAGTTTTTGCAGCTCTACAATTTGCCAGTCAAATTATTGTTATTTAGGAGAACTTCCCCACAGAAGCTCAGAGTCAAGCAAATGATTGGCAAATTGTCTTTAGAAATTGGTATATACTCCTCTGATTGGTTTTCCCCCATTATTCCTTGACAAGATCTTAATATTTTCAAAGTAGAGAACTGGAAATTTTTTTTTCTTTAAATCTGAACTTCCACGTTCTGCTTGTCTCATGAAATGTGACACAATTCAGTGAGGGGCAAATCTCAGGAAATCAGTGACATTTTGAAGGTGTTTTTGTAATAAAAAGATTTATGAGTTTTTTAAAGGATGGCACAAAGGAGGATAAATGCTGCACCTGCATTGTTCAGAAGTTTATCACTGAAATAACTCCTATCTTCTGGATCTAAATCAATGGGAGAAGTAAACAAAGCTGCAGAGATAAGGTTGTGCTCTCACTATAGATGGGTCCTATTCTAAAGAAATTTAATTCTGGTTGTAACCAAGTGCTGAGAATTTCTCTGTTCTCCTGGGACAGTGGCTGGAGGTGTGGAGCACTTAGAGCTGGTTGGTGCTGCAGGACACACAGCTCAAACAGCTCTTTTCTCTTACCTTTTCTACTCTGCTACACAGCTGCCTCCCATACAGGTTTATTTTGAGGTTTTGGTTTAGTTTTTTTCTAAGATTAAAAGTTACTGGGAAGTTTGGGTAAAAGGAAGAGCTGCCATAGGGATTCCTTTAGATCTCTCTAACAAAAAAGCATAATTAAAAAAAAAGTGTTCCTCAGCCTATCCAGACACAGGCAGATTATTTTATGATAATGTGGAATGTGTTTGGCAGCTGCATCCTCTTGACAAATAACCCTCCCTCTCCCCCAGCAGAATACTTCAAGATAATTGGCTGAAACGTTCTTAGCAAATAATTATTTGACCAATTAACGCTGTTAGTCGGCAGAGTAATGAACTGTGAATAGAGTTTTAATTCCTGTGAAATCCCACACTTTTACCAACGGAGGGAAGATAAACAGCATCTCAAAGTTGTTGAACAAATAATTTCTGTAGAAAATACTGAAAAGATGGGAAAGTTTGGTTTTTTTTTTTCCTTTCTGCAAACACTTGTGGAAACCAAATGGTATTCAGATTGATGTTTGAGAGAAAAAAAACTACAATGAGAGATGAATACTGACAGATGAAATTTTTAGAGTTCTTCCTTTGAATCCTTTTTGAGTTTATTCACACAGAATTATGGAGTCAATGATTCTCTATAGAAGTCAAGGGCCTACCTGTGAAGAATTTTCCATTTAGCACTGAGTAAATTTTTGCTAAATTAAATATAGACTTTGTAATTGTGCAGTAAATAGTCCCACACTTGAAATATGTTCCTCAGTACAAACGGAGTGGTCAAGGTACTGCCAGGACTTGGATTAAAAATTGTGGAATTTTTGTGGAAATTGTGGAAACTAAGGGAAAAGGAAAATTACAAAGCAGCCAGGACTATGGAGAGAAAATCTGCTTGTTCATATATTAAAGAAGAAAGTAGATAGCAGGTAGGAAAAAAACCCACATCACATCTAAGAGTAGAGGAGACCACACCAGGAGTATCTGAAAAATACTGAAGGTGAAGGAGTATTAGCAAAAGCAACAGGAACTAAACACTAAAGCCAAAGTATTTCAAGTACAGGAGTGGAAACTGTAGCTGGAAGCAGAGCATTTATCAGGCTGAAACAATGGCACATTCACACCATTGTGTTCTGAAGTAATTTGCCTGTAGGACAGAAAAATGTCTTGTTTTGAAATCAGATGGAAATTAAAATGCAGCACTGTCTCCCAGGTTCTTTTTTTAGGAAAGCTTTTTGACAGCTACCAATGTCAGAAAAAGCTTCCTATCTTGGTGTCTCTAACTTGAATTAAGAAAAATAAGTGAGAAGTAAGACTTTGATGAATCTCGTGTCACTGTGTACATGGATATAAATTTGAGTTATCTATTACTTTGTGGATACTCTGCAGAGAAGTTTCTTAGATTTCAGGGGCACAAACTGTATTTAAAAGTGGTTAAAAATATTGTATGAGAGAGTATGGACTGAAAATCAACATTCACTTGAAAATATCATTAGAAAACTTCACCTTGCTACTTTTACTTAGTGTCTCATTAAACAAATGAGGTTAAAACGTTATTAAATGGGGAGGAAAAAAAAAAGAGGTTTATGGTGCACTCCTTAGGTAAATAAAAGAGATCTTCCAGTCCTCTGGAAGTTCACCAATTAAATATTAGCAGTTTTCAAAACTAATTCTTCCCATTCTGGCAATTTTGCATCTTTCCCATGTGCATTCATTTAAATGCAGAGAGATCATGTTGAAATAATGCAAAGTTACATCGTTCCTTAACTTACTGACATTTTGTGATTATCATATAGAAGAGGTTTCACAAAGTTTGGGAGGGAGGAATGGAAATGGGGGTGCAGGAAGGATAGAGGGTTTTGGTATTTTTACATCTCTTGTTCATCTGAATAATCCTGTACAGAATCCAGTGTTGGGTTGCTTAATCCACCTGTGGAGCTCCAGAGTGAACAGCAGAGGTCTCAGGGAGGTTTGGAAGGCAATTCCTCCTGCAGTGCACTTCTTTTTTCACCAGTCAGTCCTTGGAGACTGCAGCTTTAATTACTGCAAACAACCTCGACTTGATCTTTAGTTCAAGTAAAAATGTCATTATATACCAGCAATTAGAGCAACACAAATATCACAAAACATTTTTCTTGCTGGTCTAAGTTGCAAGAAAATCCATTATATTTTGTTTATTTTCTCCTTTTGCCTTTTATTTTCTCTTTGCCACAGTAATAAAATCATGCTTTTATTCACAAAATTGAGCAAAGGGAATGGTACAAACACTTCTGTTACCTGATGTTCATTTTGAGGGTGGACTGAGGAGAGATCAAATCAGGGCAGGAATGTCACTGGAATCCAGGAATTAATTGTGTAGCACCATGGGATGCATAAATAGTCAAATGGCTACTGAGAGGTGTAAGCTGGCAAGTGCAGTGCATTAATGATGAATCTGATTTTGAGTAATGACTAAATATGATCATTCCAGCCAGGTAAAAGGTTCTGTATTTCTGGGATACTTTGCTCCTGGGAAAGAGTCCCCCTGCCATCCATCAATTTTTCCTGCTTGAAAAGGAGCCATAATGAGCCTCAGTTTTAATGATGTAGGTCATCTTTACCTGCATCTATTTTATAGCCCTGTAATTGCCTTGATTTCTGTGAACTTACTCGTGATTTATGTTGCTATAAATAAATAAAGAACAAATATTAACTAATGCAGCCACACAATCTCCACATAATTATATAGATGTGAGCTGGATTAGCCTCTCAGCATCACACTTGAAAGTCTGGAATAAAGAACATCAGGTGTTTTACAGAAAGGTTAGAGAATATTAATAGCCCTAAATGGAAGAAAATTTTCAATTATGATTCTAATAAACAAATTACTCAAAGATGTATTGTGTGAGCTCTTAGCATGCAGTCAATTATGCAGGATCTAGCAGGCATTTTTTTGCTTTTCCTCTATATTTGGTTACTTGAATTTAATAATTTACGTCCTCTCCATCAACACACCCTTGGGGACCCTCATCTGATGTTTCCCAAATTAAAGCCTCATTGGTTATGTTAAATGAAGCTAAATATATAATTCAGAAAAATGAGAAGGACTTACCAATATTGACAACTCCTCCTGGAATTCAGAGACTTGAATAAAAATCATGTTGAATCATCCACACCTTGCTGGAAGATTTTATCTAAATCAAACTTCCACATTTTTTCATTAATATTTCTGGATTATTTGTATAAATATACATATTTCTGGAGGGAATCACAAGGTGCTGTAGTACAGTATTTTTTTTATTTTAATTTTATTTGAAGCTAGTGATTTCTTTGGAGATCACAAATGTATTAAACCATGTTGTCCTTATTTCATGTGTGAGCTTAATGTAGAGAGGTTCTGTTCCATAAAGATTACAACAGAGTTAGTTGCACCCTATAGAATATACCTTTAGTAGCAACATTTAATTCAAAGGGAAGAGAGCTGTGGCTCTGCAGGTGTTCAGTTCTAGTCTGTGCATTGCCCATGGATGTGAATGAATTGTCCAGCAGTTGTGTGTGTTGTTTCAAACTGGGAAGTTGTCATTTTTAACTTCTTTTAAATAGTTCTGAATAAATGGAACAATTAATCAGGCCATCACAGAGGTATTTTGTTGATGTGTCTTCCACTTGTTACTTCCCTCTGTCTTTTTTTGTGTGTCTGATGTTATTTTTATTATTGTTTTTCTTCCAGCTTGTGACTTTTGTCATTTGATTACATTGCTTGCTCAGCTTAAAGATTTTGCTTTCTACCAAGTGCCCAGATCAAGTGTGCCTCTAGAAAAGCATGAAAAAAATATATTAAAACAAAATCAGTTACAAACACAAGAGGAGTGGCTTTTGCTGAATGACCCAGTAACAGAAAAGATTTCTCCCACTAAAAGTTGGTAGCTTTTCATTAAAGGGTCAGCAGCATAAAAGCAGCTGCTGCTCTTTGAGATGTAGCACTGAAACAAAATCAAACCCAGTGCTCTCAAAGCTCTTTTCTGTTCTAAATGTAATTACTGTTCTTCAACCTTCCTGTCCTTTCTATCTTCTTAAAATGATTCCACATACATTATATTGTATCTTTTTTGCTGACATTTGCCTTTTTTTCTTTTTGAAGTCTCTGTCATTGTAAAATGGTGTTTTCCACGTCTTCTTCATGCCTTATCTAATGCAGAAAGAGAAAAATCAATGGTGGGTGTGCTTCTTTATCTGCTCTGTGCTCTCCCTTTCTTCCATCAAGCTGCTGCTCCTGAGATAAACTCAGCTAATGGGACAAGTAACCAAATATTCACCTGTCCCTGCCTTTCTCCCAGTGTGCCACCAATTCACCAGGACAGGGCTCACCCCTCCCTCGAGACCACTGGGACATCTCACCCTGCACTGGCACTCGTGGTTGGCAAGGATCAACATTTGTCTCCTTCCTTTTGTGTCAGATGTAGATGGGTTTTGATAAAATTGGGTTAATGAACTCAACAAGAACCAAATCTCAGAGTCCTGTCAGAATCTGGGAGAATTTTAACTCACTAAGAAGTTTGATCAGATGCAATGAGTCTATAGAGATTTTTGGGGCTTGTGGCTTTGCTTTTTTTTTTAGTTTGCTTTTATTTATCTTTTGTTTGTTGGTGAAGATGTAAAGTTTAGGTGAGGGAAAGCCAAGATTTTTTTTTCCCTCTTTGCTGTTTATTCTCAAATTTGGTTTTGTATCAGGCCCCACAAGAGGGTCAAAACCTGAGGAATAAATGTCAGAGCTGAGGGTTGTTCTCCTGAGCCTGTGTGTGCTCAGCAGCTCACTGAAGCTCTCCCAAAGACCCACTGCAGCTGGGTCTGACAATCATTTGAATGTCTGAGCATGCCAGCAGCTGTCCCCAGACCACAGCTGACAGAGACATCTCTGGCTCTATGGAAACTGATGTCAAGTCACTTGAGCAGCCTTCCCAGTTGTTGAACACAGATAAGTTGCAAATCACTTTAGGTCAAGAGGAAAAAAAAAACAATCAAAACCACTTTTGAGAAGAGCACAGGGAGAGCTAGGGGAAAAAGTGAGCCAGAAGCTGGGAAAACAGTTTGTAAAGGATTCAATTCCTTCACAGCCTCAGTAATATGAAGAAATTCACATTTCCTGTAATTAATGCAGCTTCTTGTGACAGTGAGGCCTTCAAACAAGAAGTCTGTCTTTAGAAATTTTCATCTAAGGGATGGAACTGGTGATTACAGCTTTGCCACCAGAAAAAAAAAAAAAGGTCTATGTTTGAAGGCTGGCATGCTTGGCTGAATTGGAGACACCTACAGGAATCAAAAGTGATAATCCATGTCTGTAGCACTGTCACATTCCAGGATGAACATGATCAAACTTTGCCATGCTCCAGGGATGTCTGAGCTGGCCCTGACTGCCCAGCATCACCACACTGCTGCATTTGGCTCCTACCAATTTCCTGTAAGAAAGAACAGTAGGCACAGTGCCTGCAGAATTGCACAGGGGAGGGAGAAGGGGTTTAATCACCTCCATCTTTCTGCTGGGAAACTCTTAGGAGGAGAATTGAGGTGTTTGACTGCCAGCTCTGTGAGTGCATACACGTGACTGGGCTCTGGCTTTGCAACAGGCTCTGATTGGAAGAAATTAAAAAAAAAGAAAACAAAACACTAAGAGAGCAAGCAGAAAAAAATCTTATTGTTTTAAGTAATTTTCAAAACTTGGAAGAACAAACAATACTCCTTTCTTCATGAGGCAGTTTTGCCAAGTTCAGCACAGGCATAAAATCAATTTCACCCCATTGAAATCTGCTTTTCATTTCCCTGAGTTGTAATGTGTCCCTTAGGGGCTGGAGTTGAAATCACTCTTGGAGCATCTCTTGTTCTTGGTCTTAAAGTTGCCTACCTGATAACAGCACCTGCTCTTGTATCAGAAGTGATGGGAGGTAGATGCTTCCAAGCCCTTCTGAAAAGTGATTATTTGTTTTCTTAAGTTCATTTGATACTGTATTAAAAAAAAAAACAGCAAAACCAAACAAACAAAAAAACCCAAACAAACAAACCCAAACAAACAAACAAAAAAAAACGCAAACAAAACCAAAACAACACCAAACAAAACCACAACGCCCCCAAACAAATAGCAAACCCCCAAACTTTATTAAAAGAGGATAATTTCTCTGCAAGTGACAGTAAATATGGTTATAAACCAGACAGGACTTGCAGTGTAAATAAAGCAGAGCCAAAGGATGAATTAAGCAATAACAACCACAGCTCTTTCTAAGAGTATTTATCTGTCTGTGGCATGTGTCCAGCACAAACCAGATGGTATCTGAAATGCTGAACAATTTAAGCTACAGGCTGAAGGAGTCTCAGCTTGCCCATTAAAAACAAAGCAAAACAAAATTATTTTACTTACTGATCTTACCAAGGTTGCCCTAGAGCTGCAGTAATGAGCAGTGAAGGCACTTTGGATATGGTCTCACAAATATAAACTGGTGCAAGAGAGAAAATTACATTGGTGTGCTAGGAGCTATGTGGTTATGTCAGAATATATGGACTTTGTTGAACAGGAGTTGCTGAATTTTTAAATAGTTACTGTGCATGGCCAATATCAGTTTTAATTAAATGTTATTCAGACAATTATGAAATCAGAAAGCATGGAATAATCCAGTGAGTGTTCAGCAAAGACATGGATAACTCAAGTTCATGTGTTTCTTCAGCTCCAGTTGAGATAGCTCAATTAGATCACAGCATTTTGTGGACAGTGTTCTCAAAACAAGCAAAAAATTCTTCTTCCTATTTCATTTCTGCTTGGAAATAAATAAATAAATAAATAAAAAGTTATAGCAAACCAGCTAATGAACAGTACCAACAGAAAACCTAGGAAACTTCTCACTAAAAAAGGACAAATTAAAAAAGCAATATGATTGTATAAATGACAAAAGGGGTCGTTCCAAAGTGTGCCTGCATTTTGTTACAAAAACCTCCTTTGCTTTTACTGAGCTCTGCTGGGAAATCTGCTTTTCTAGAAGATGAGGGAAAGATAGTAAATGCAGAATCTCCCTGGGATTGCTGTGGCACAGGGACTGTCTGAAACTGATGGAAAACAAAGATGCAAAAGTGTTCAGAAAAAAAAAAAAAGAAATCTTAGTGGTAAATAGAGTTTTAGAAATGAGATGAAATAGGTCTGAAGGGGAAAAAAAAGGACTATTAATAGTGTGTGGTTGGTGGACTAAGAAGACTGAGCCACCATTGTGAATACACATCAAGAGGAAAATTGTATTTAGTTAACATTTAGATTTCTTTCTCCAGATATAAAAGGACACTAATTGTATAATTCACAGTTCATGTTCAGAAAAGGAAGAGATTTGTTCTGAATTAAAAGTCATGCTATGAAACAGCCGGGCAGGAGCAAAATTGGCAGTTCTGCACAATAGGCCAAGCATGAATTCCATTATCCCCATGGCACAGAAAGCAAAGCTCGCTGTACGCTGCCCAGACCCGTGTAAAAGTCAAAGTGTGGAACAGGGAGGAGCATGTTCAGGACAGCAATTAGTCAGCAAGTAACATAACCCCCCAGAAAGGAGCCCAGTGATGAATAAAACACTGTGCCTGTCTTGAAACCCCACTTGTTAATCCACTTCAAATCCTGGCAGTGGATGGACAGAATTTCAACAATCTGATAAACTGAATTTCAAGATGTAAAACTTGGACTTGGAATAATTTGAAGAGAAAAATGATTTTTGGGAACTCAGAATGTCTCAGACTTTAAGTAGCTAAAAACCAGCATTCTGCTTTGAGGCACTTAAGTCTAGGAACTTTTCTTTTTTCTCAGAAACGATGGCAGTTTCTCTAAAAGCTCAACTGAGGACTAAAGAAGTTCACTTAGACCTCTGACTGAAAATCTTTCAGGTAATAGCTGGTTTTGTCTGCACACCAGTAAATACACAGGGAAACAACGTGAGCACTGACAGGGTTTGGGAACGTCTGTGGAGCTCTACAAACCTCCCTCTTGTTTATCTTCCAACATATAAAGGTGCCTTCATGGAAGTGAATAAACACACCATTTATCTATTTGTGGACATACAAATGCATTCATTGAATATATAGATATGTCAGACCTTAGTTTTTCAACTCATTTAAATTGGGGAAGAAACTGTTTTCCTACTCATCAATCAAAGCCTTTCAAAGGTCTTTTAAAAAGTGCATAAAAATGTTAGAGCAGATGTAGATCTTGAAGGGGTTGGCTTTGTTCCCCCCCTCCCCTCATTTGCTGGATCTGTCTGTTGCCTAATTTCTTGTCCCTTGGTGGCATCCCTCCCCACAGCAAGGGGTTGGAACTTGATAATATTTAAAATCCCTTCCAACCCAAAACATTCTTTGATTTCTCTGTCTGATCTGGGCTGTGCTTCCATTATTTCTTTGTCAATGCAGATATATTTGTTCTAATGCCATTTTTCATTTTATTTTCTCCCTGATGCCTGCTCTGACTGATGGGTTCTGTAGCTGCTCTGCAGGCATTGTGAGGGGGAGAAACTTCCTAAACTAATATTCACATGAACCACTGCCTGGAGCAAGGAGCCTCACAACTGTTGTTTTATGAAGCACAGCACTGGTGTTTAACTGCAAAATAGAGGCCTTGACATTTATTTGGATACTGGCTCATAGGCTGGCTGGGTTACTCGTGATTGTTCCTCTGAAAAGAGAGTAGTACCTTGAAACAAACCTGGGATATGAAACTTGAGCAATCAGATTCCAAGGAAGGGATCTGAAAACTAGGCAGTATATTTGCTAGGAAAAATGGGGCCAATTCTTTTGTATTGTGATCTCAGCTTCAATACCTTCCTTTTAATGTATAAAATAAATGCACCAGGGTAAAGCCAGTGACTGTCAGGCAAAAGCAGGTGAATAGCAGAAAATGATCAGGACTACAGAAGTGCTTAAAAGTGGATTTTTTTTTTTGAATAAAAACTCAAAAAACAAAGACCACCAGGAGGCAGAGATAACAAAAATGGGAGAAAGGTCCCCCAAACAGCATACTGAATATAAATATATATATTAATTTTTTTCCCCTAAAAGGATCCAAGGGACAATAGCAGAGAGAAAGGGAAACAGCACTTTCAGATATTTGTTGTAGTTAAGAGGTCCCGAGACAGAGACCATTCTTCATGGTCTCCTTTTTAATCATCTTCAGCATGGGAAAAGGAAAAAAAGTTTCTGTGAGAAAGGGCATGAATAAAAGATACATTTAAAATACTCCCCTCCAACTCCATTGTTTACTTATACTTTTTATAATTGAGGCGTGTGGGTCAAAGATCAGGAAGAAAAAAAGAAAAAGAAAAAAAAAAAGACATTTCCTACATTCTTTTAAAACTGAAATAAATTTCAATGGCACAAGAATGAAACAACGTTTTTGAACCAGCAAAATGGGGATAAAATGTTATCCCAGCTACTGATCTTCCTAGAAGGGCATCAGAAAAATCTCAGACAAAATGGGCCATTTGACCAGCAGTAATGGACAGTAAAACCATCACCATTGATTTTGGTGTCTGTTTTTAGTCAGAGGACAAATGTAAGTTTCACTATGGAGAGGCTCTGACATTTTTCCTCTTTTTAGCAAGACTAACAAGGTAAAAAATGGATATTTGGGCACAACACCAGATCCCTACAGGCTTTGTCCTAAAAAATTGTGCATTTTTGCAGTGCAAACCACTGTGGGGTGTTGGTGCAGCAGAGGGAGAGGTGGCAGAAAGGAGACTGAGGCAGTGCTCCTGCCTCTATCTTCATCTCCACCTCCATCTCCACCTCCATCTCCACCTCCATCTCCACCTCCACCTCCACCCCCATCTCCATCTCCATCTCCATCTCCATCTCCATCTCCACCTCCATCTCCATCTCCATCTCCATCACAAAATCTTCACTCTGCTCCAGCCTTCTTGACCTGCAATTCAGGTCTTTGCCCAGGAGATAACAAACAACATTCACTCTTCTCTTGGAGCAGCACTGATGTAGGTACAGCCCTCAAAGCCCAGGCTGATCCCAGCTGGAGTTAATGATGAAGGGAAATTAATTATTTTGAAGTTCGTTTGTGGCAGCTGAGTTCTCATCTCTTCCAGGGTGCTTCTGCTTTTTGTGCAAACACCTCCCTGTCCAACTCTTTCAGGTGCTTCCACATAGCAGTGATTAGACCTGAAAATGAATTTCACTCACCCAGGTCAGGAGGTTTTTCCAGTCTTAGTGTGGATTTAGTTTTACAAATTTCAGCTGATTTCACTCCACGTGCCTTACGTGCTCTCAACCCAGACCCAGGACTTTTTGGAGGTGTGAGTGGTAATAAACAGACACAAAACTAAACATTTGCAAAACGCTTTTAAAGCAGAATATCTGTGGACATCACTGACTGCTTTAGTTAGGAAATAAAAGGCATTTATCTGTGAGAAGCTGAATGTTAAAAGAATGTGAATGGGTGATAACTAAAATCACATCCTGCTCCTGTGGAAGCTGCTTAAGGTTAATAGGAGTTGAGCATGGATGAAAACTAAGCAGTGCTAAGAAAAGGAACACAATGATGTTACCCAGAAATACACAGCACAAAGGCAAACTATGGAGATTAACAGGATAACATTGGCAATGTAGAAGGCTCTAAACTGAATCCTTTAAATATATGTGTTCTAAAAGTCCTTAGGAATGTGTTCAAGTAAAATATGAATATTGCAGTCTTTTCTTTCTGAGCTGCTTTCAGCAGAATAAAGTGACTTTTGTGTTTTACCAAATGGCAGAGCACAGCACTAACCACAAAAGGAATTTCTTGACATTATTTTCAAGTAAATGAACTACTTCTCCTAGAACCTGTCTGTAAAGGGTGTAAATAATTCTGACAGCACTCAGACTCACCCATGTGTCTTCTGTAGTTATCAAATTTAGACTTTCTGTCATTATTTAGTCAACCATTGTAGACTTAAAAAAAAAAAAAAAAACAAACAAAAACTACCCAAAAAAACAACAACCACAACAAAACCCATCAATACCTCAGCAGTATCTGTTATGTACTGTCACTTTCCTGGAAAATTTCTGCTTTCTATTTCAAGTGAACAATAAATGTCCCTACTCTAAAGATACTTAAATTACAGCACTTATTCCCAGCTGCAGTGAGCCTATCCATTATTTTAGGCACTGCTGATTCTCAGCAAGAATTACTAAATACTGAGTCACTGGTAATATTTTGGAACCATGTCTTAAAGTTTTTGTAAGGCTTTTTTATATCTATGTAAAATAGAAAAATAATCAGTTTGATGCCATCAGTGTCATCCCAGTCCTGGAAGAAGAGGACTCATTATAAAGTTGGAGTTGAAAAGACAAAAGTTCATACCAGAAATTTCCATACCAACATGGTCTAGGTCTGTTTGCTACAGGTAAATCAGTGGGGAGGATACTATTTCTCTATTCAACACTTATATATCCAACATAAATAGGAAGGATTATATTTTTTTTTTTTAATCATCATGAAATTACAAGGACAATTGTATGCTTTTCCTGTCTAAACCTGAAAATATTTTCCTTTTTTTTACAGATCTATATAAGAACTTTAGAATATTTGCTAAATATAGGCCCAGAATTAAATATATATTTTTTCCACATTGAACTTTAACTGTTGAATCATAGTGTGTTAGCACAAGACAGTAAAAAAAAAGTTTTAGACAGAAACTCCACTTTTATTTTGACAAAGTAGCATGTTCTAAGGTTTAGAATATTATATATAAACCCAGCATAATATATATCTTCTTTATAAACTATTTTGACACTTTTTTGGGTTTGATATTTGAAAACATTACAACTATTCACCTGAATATAGTTTTAAATCTCAATTCTTGACAGTTAAAGCACAATGTTGGAGGAAATAGTCTTAACAACAATCATCAGCCCAGCTCAGCACTCTCTGTTGCAATTATCTGGAAATCTTTCTACCAATAGTCCTGTTGTAAAAAAGAGGAAATACTCTCCATAAACTACTTTTATATCTGTTAAAAATAGAAGCATGTCTTCATTTCTATCTTTAACACATTAATTTTACCTAGTTAGTTCATCACTATGAATTCACAATAGATGCATAAAAACTTTATAAAAGTAGTGTACACATAGGTTGTGTTCCATGTCCATTGTACTTGGTACTGTTGTTGGTTGGTTGGTTGTTTTGTTTGTTTGTTTTTTTGGTTTTTTTTTTGTTTTTGTTTTTTTTTTTTGGGGGGGGGGATTTTATTTGTTCAGTTTTTTGGGGGGATTTAAAAATTAAGTTATACACAGGATTTTAATAAGGACTTGGATTAATTTAAATATATTTTTCTGCAAACCAAATGGGTATTTTCTCATCTGAAAGTATAGTTTTTAAAGATTGTTCCATTACACACACCCCTCTTCTAGACCTTGATGAGTCCCAAAAAAGGCTGGATTTCTTGGTAAACACTTTCTCAAGCTCCCTGTGATGGAAGTGATTCCCTTAGTCAGAAATGATGAATTTTATGGCTTAGCAGAATTATTTTATTGAATAGAGAAGGGACAGATATTTTATTGAATAGAGGAGGGACAGAAGGTTGAGATCACAGAATAATTTTTTTGGCATTATAAGTTGTAGAAGAAATGCTGCCAGGTATGGTAAAAGATGAAAAGCTGAATTTGGTTTTGGTTATTGTCTTCCAGCATTTTTGATGTTTTCACTCATTTCCCTCTGTCTCTACCTAAGTCCCCACACTTCTGGACTTCCTTGACTCTGGAATACTCTGAAGTGTTCAGCTCTTCTAGGACATGGTGGAAAGCTTAAAATTCTCTATAAACAGTGCAAATCTCAGTGCTCAGCTGTGAGGAGCTGTGCTCTTGGTGGTGAGGGAGAAAACGTCTCTGTGCCTCTCCCTGGCCAGCAGAACTCAGCAGGCAAATAATGATTTTAACCCTGGTGTATTTCCTCTGTGTTTCATGTGAAATTGTTCCTACTTCTTCAGCCTGTCCAGACTCACTGCCCCTGTCCCCTTCCCTCAGTGAGGATTCTGCTGCCAGCCAGGCACGGGGGCCTGGAATTTCTGGTGTTCTGGAACATTCTGTTAGCCATGAAATACCAACTTCTGTCTCCAACATGATCATAGAGAATTGAACTGAAAAAGGCATTTCAAAGCATTACTTCAGACACACCTCGAGCCCTCCTGGAGCTCTTTGCAGTTTGCACCTGCAGAAAGCTCCAGGGCCTGCTGGGCAGGAGGGTTTGAGGATCTCCTCTCGAGGCGCTCGCGCTCCGCGCAGCAAAAGCAGCCTGGCCGCGACTTCAGCAGAATTCTCTTTCCAAGGGGATGCAGCTGAATGAGCTGGAAGTTCCTCATGAATTTCATTAGTCCTTGCCCAATAATGGGGGAAGATCAGCCTTGAAAGGCTAAAATACTCTGTGGTGGTGTCTGACACGGGCTCTTTGTCTGCTTCTGCCTGCTGTTATCGGGAGGCACTTTGGGTTTTGTGTGGGGAAACAGATCCAGCCAGGACTGAATCACCTTAAATAATGCCTCTTTAGAATTATTCTAAGAGTACAAACATGAGCAGGGAAGGCTGTTTAATGTTTTAGCTGGTAAACACGTGAAACTAATTTTCTCCCTGAATTGTACAACCTATAGCACTACAAAGCCTTTCAAAAGTCTCTAAGAACTATTAATTTACCACATCCTGTAAGCAATTCAGGATTCTTTTACCAGTTGTTCTGATTTTTTGCCCATCTGAGGTTTTGTTCACCTATTTTCATCGCTAAGGAAGGGAAGATGCATCATTGTTGTGAGAGATGGAAACTTTAATGTGATGTACAGAACAACATATGTTATTTTTTGTTCCAAATTAGAGAAATTCCAGGTGACTTTACAGTTATGGCCCAATACTCCATCAAATAGGACCCTCAATGTCTACACAACACAAAGCCCTGTCATTTTTATCTTTTTGACAAACTGTAAACTCCAACAAAGCTGATTCAATCTTTTATAGTGTTGTATTTTGTACTTGGAGCAATTAAAATTGATTCTCATCCTTTCAGTGTGAATGACTGCATAGGAAAAAGTAAGTTAAATGCTTAAGTGGACATAATTTATATGTCTGTGTACAAAATAAAACAAGTAAGTTTATGATTGCTTAGCTTGGTTTAAAAATGCATGAGAACTATTTCTAAGTTTATGTGTTAAAGCTGAATTAAACATATAAGATGATCTTTAAAATTAATAAGCAATACAGATTTAATATATATATTTAAAGAAAAAAAAAAAAACTAAAATACTTAGAAAACGTTGGCCCTCACAGCCAAATTTTCATGTAATTATAGAAAACAGCATTTTAATGATAAATTTTTACCCAAAAATCATAAATAAAACATTCATTTTGATACTAACATGGTCTGCTGAAAAGTCTTAATGTATTGCAAATGAGATGAAAACTTCATGTTTTGCTGTTTAAAGCAAGGAGTTAAAGTATCAATGTAGGTTTTAGTCCTTTCTTGTTTCTAAAACTGTCTTATGTTATAAATCTCATCCAACCCTGTGAAATCTCATGTTATTTAGGGCTTGAGCACTGTTTGTGTGTTTGAATTCCAGTTCTGCTGGTGCAAAAGTGAGCTTGGTAGATTCTCTCTCAGTGCACAGACATCTCTGAGCTTGTGTGGGAGTGCATAAATGTTCAGAAGTTGCAGGCCTTGGGTTTCCATCAGAATTTCCAGAGCTCATTACATCTATGATCCAGTAGAAATCTCCTTATATGCTCTTATCTTAAAGCAATTTCTGAGTGTAACGAGGAGCTGNGTGGGGGTGTGAGGCTGGTGCAGCTGGAACTCGGAGTGGTGCTGAGGAAGCGGTGGGGCCAGGGCGGTGGCAGCGGCGGAGGCCGAGGGGGTGGTGGCCGCGTGGTCCAGTTAGAAATGGGAGAGGCAGGCTCAGGATCTCGGGGTCCCCAGTGAAAAGAGTTCCCCTCTCAGCAAGGCACCAACAGGGCCCCANAGTGAGCTTGGTAGATTCTCTCTCAGTGCACAGACATCTCTGAGCTTGTGTGGGAGTGCATAAATGTTCAGAAGTTGCAGGCCTTGGGTTTCCATCAGAATTTCCAGAGCTCATTACATCTATGATCCAGTAGAAATCTCCTTATATGCTCTTATCTTAAAGCAATTTCTGAGTGTAACGAGGAGCTGGCCTGGAAGGTGATGGAATGGGCTGTGCAGAGATGGATGCTGGGTGTGAATGTGGTCACAGAGACTTCCCCAATGCCAGGTCCACCCAGAGCGCTGCAGAGCTTCGGGTGCCACGTGGCCCTTNCCGGTCGGGGCTGGGAGAGGCGGGTTCAGGATCTCGGGGTCCCCAGTGAAAAGAGCTCCTCTCTCAGGGGGCACCGACAGGGCCCCAACCTCAGCGGCCGCGGCAGGAGAAACAGGCTGGGCTGGACCGCGGTGGCAGCAGCGAGTTCCCTTCCCCCGGCGGCAGCTGCGCGTCCTCCTCTGAAACCGAGAGAGAGCGAGCCCACAGCTGCCCCTGTCCCAGCTCTGACCAGCCCAACCCCTCCTGGTATCTCGGCCCCTTCCCAAGAAACCCCAGACAGAGAAATGTGACCCTGATGCCTTCCAGGCTTAGCCGCTTCTGTTGTTCTCCTTAAGTATCATTATTAGCATTTCTTCGGAGTTTTTATGGGGAAAAATTCCCTGACAACAGGAGAACAAAACCCTCAACACCGTTGCACCCAAGTGTTGCACTGCACCATTGTACTGCCTCTTAAAGAACATTTCCAAGCACTTTTCTGGTGACATTTGTACATTCTGGCTGTGTAAACGTTGATAACGTGAAGTGTTGATGTGTTACAATATCGCTGGTGTTGGGTGCTTTAATTGTTTCGGTAATTAACACTTCCTTAGTTCACCTCCTGCCATTTTCTCAGGGAGACCCCAGCAGCAGCAGCCACTTCTGTGCCACACAGAGCCATGGAGCCACTGCAGCAGCTGACACAAGGCAGCCTTGAGATGTGTGACACTAATTAAATCAAAATCTCCAAATTAAAAATAGGTTCCTTATAACTAATGAGGAGTGACCATCTACATGAGACAATATTAATTTTTTACTTCATTGATCATAAATTACCGCTGTGGTGTGTTGTAGTAAATCACCAAAAAATCCATTAGCAAAGCTTTTTTGTCCCTGCAAGTACAAAGAATATTAATTATTTTTGCTTCCTGAGAACAAACTTCTTGGTTTTTTTTTTTTTCTTCTATTTTTCTTTCTCCTCTTCCTTGACAAGTGTTTGTAAAGCCATTCTCCAAAAAATAACCAGGAAATAGAAATTTGCAGTGACTTTGCTTATGTTGGTACATACAAGGACCTCTCTTTATATTCTGATACATCCTACATGCAAGATCTTAGTAAATGTCTGGTTTATGTTTTTAATTTTTAAGGACTGTAGCAAAGAGCACAGATTCATCTCTATGGGACATTTTGCTGCTCAAGCTGAAGCTGTGGCCATTGAACAAGATATAAAAATATTAAAACTCATTTATGCATAACTGTATTTTGTTGGACAGTTGTGATGGAAGATTTTAGTGGTGAGAATTGTTTTATTGTTGTTTTTAATCAAAAAAGCTACTGCCACACTGAGCTTTGTGAGACAAGACAGAAATTTGATTTTAA
The DNA here is from genome assembly GCA_013398075.1 of Notiomystis cincta. Lineage (NCBI taxonomy): Eukaryota > Metazoa > Chordata > Aves > Passeriformes > Notiomystidae > Notiomystis > Notiomystis cincta. Next base: position 2,672 of record VZRX01021006.1, on the reverse strand, counting down.
AGAAAAATTCATGCTAGATGTGTTCTCTTGTAAGTTCTTCAGTCTTGCTTCCAAATACCAACCAGTTTTCTCTACAGATAAATATCTTAATTAATGTTTCCTGACTGCAAACAAGGTTTTGTTTTTGATGGCTTGTGTAAGATAATGCTTTATCTTCCATGCTATAAAATATTGCAAGGCTACATTTTTTCATTTACTGCAATTTTAAATGAAATTTTTAAGGTAAAAGGTGAGTTTTAGGCATATTTAAGCAATATCAGAGGTCTAAGAGCTATACAAGATACGTTTCTAATGTTTATATTCACAATTCCAGCTTATTACAATAAGTCATATGTGCATATGAAGCAGTAGAGAGAAGGTTTTGATTTAAGCAAAATGGCAAAAATTAGGATATTTACCTTGACTTTAGTAAAGGCTGAATTTTTACAAGCTGTTCCACAGGAGTCAAAATGTCTTTTGCATAAAGACACAACCCTGCTGACAATAACAGCAAACATCCCAACCTCATCAATTCTAGGAATGTATAATTTTCACTGACATCAGAAAAATATGTAAGCACAAATATATTTCTCTTTTGGACTCGAGGTCCTTGTAGGTTCTTTTAGAAAGTAAAGTTAGGTGTTTGCATTACCCTCTTCCCTACACTTAATTTTCATATGGTACAGTATGGCAGTTTTTGACCACTATATATTTATTAATTTATATATTACGTTGATCTCCTGATACAGTGGGAATGAATATTGGAACTCCCCAGGCTACACCAGTCTCAGTTCCTCTCTGCTTCTCTTTGCCATCACTTGTTAATTGATTTTTCTGTGACCAGACAGGCTGCAGAACAGTGGGGATGAGGTGAGGTTTGGTGTTTCCCTTGTGGCCATGGATTTCACTGGTCACCCTTAACGTTGTTTAAAAAAAATAACCAATCAAACAAACACCAAAAAAAACCCAAAACCTTTTCCATTGTATTTAATCCAGAAATGGTTACATTAAGAGCTGTTCAGTGAAGAAATACTCCAGTCTTGTTGAACTGTTGCAGTAGATAGAGGTTGGCTGAGGAAGTGATCTTTTCTCCCTTTACCAGGTGAATTTTCTAGTTTGAGGTAATTTAGGGATGCAAAATGTCCACCTTCATTTAGGAATGTAGATGGGCTTTGCTGTTAACGAGCTGATGTTACTCTTATCAGTTTGAATGGCTTTTAGAGCTTTAGTGGCAACATTAATGTCAGGTGCAAACCACACTTAATTCAGGCCCTGATTCTGGTGGCTGCTCTTGGCCTGACCACCCCAAGAGCTTTGTTCTGGCTCCAGCCCCACCCTGCCTGTGTCTGCCCAGGGTGATTTTTGGATAATGATTCAGGACTGAGCTGTTTTAGGATTTCCTCCACCTCTTTTTTTCCTCTTCATCAGCTTCCCTTCAACTTTCAGCCAGCTTTCCCCCAGTCTCCAGTGGCCATCAGCTCCATTTCAGGAGAAAGGATGAGTCCTGTGGCTCCATTAATTATTTACATCTGTGCAGTGAGGATGAGCAAGTGTCTGACACACAGACAGCAGTGAGCAGGAAACAGAGCCAGAGGGGAAGTGTTTGCTGGAGAGCCACAGAGTTCTTATCATGGCCCTGTGCAAACAGTGCTCGTGGTTTGAAATCAAGCATTTAAAAAATTAAACTTGTTGTGTAATATTAGATTTAGGCTGCCTGCTGAAAGCTTTTGTCTGCTGTGTACAAACCCACCATAAAGCCAATATCCATGTGCTGTGTGCTGCACCTGTGGGGTCATCTGTGCACAGTTCTGTTGCTAAGGGTGTCACAGGAGTCCAGGAATGGGAGTCCTGTGAGCCACTGCGAGCCTTGCTAAGCTTCACACCCAGATAACCTCTCAAACTGTTTTGTCTGACATAATGCACAGAATTAGGAACTATCTTTGGAACTGAATTTTAATGTGTGTGTTTTGTTTTGTTGTTTTGTTTTGCTTTGTTTTGTTTTTTTTTTTTTTTTGACCAAATTCTGTATCACAGAATGATTTAGGTTTGAAAAGCCTGCTAGGATTAATGAGTCCAGAACCACTGTGCTTACCACTAACCTATGTCTCCAAGGGCCACATCTACATGTTTTTTAAATACCTCTAGGGACTGTGACCCCACCACTGTCCTGAGCAGCCTGCTCCAGTGCCTGATGCCCCTTTTGAGGCAGAAATTTTTCCCAGTATCCAATGTAAACCTCCCCTGGTACAAATTGAGGCTGTTTCCCATTGCCCTATCAGTTTGGAGAAGGGACAGACCCCACCTGGCTGCACTTGGTGTCAGGGAATTGTTGAGAGTGAGAAGGTCCCTCCTGAGCCTCCTTTTCTCCAGGCTGAGCCCCTTCCCAGCTCCCTCAGCTTTTCCTGGGGCTCCAAACCCTTCCCATCTCCATTCCCTTCCCTGGGCTCCACTCCTCACGGTCTTGCCGTGAATGGCACAGAACTGACCCCAGGATTCAAGGCGAGGCCAGAGCTGGTCCATGCAGGTCTTTGATGGGGTTTGGGAGCCCAGACTGGAGTGGATGTTTCTCTGGGTGAGTGTTTCTCTGAGTGATGTTTCTCTGGGTGGGTGTTTCTCTGAGTGGTGTTTCTCTGGGTGGGTGTTTCATTGGGGTGAGTGTTTCTCCAGAGTGGTGTTTCTCTGGAGTGGTGTTT
>VZRX01021005.1:16978-46619 GCA_013398075.1 Notiomystis cincta | reverse complement strand
ACCTGTCCAAACCGCGACAAATTTAAATAATGCTAAATTTTAGGAAGATAGGATTTTAATTCCAGTAATGTGTTATTAAATTTCAGTATTTCTCAGACTAAAGGAGAGGATTAAAAAAAATAGTGGAGAAAAACAGAAGTCTAAATTTTATAGTTTTAAGGAAACCTAATCGAACGTTACAGGAAAATTAAGAGGAAATGGGGTTCTGACCTCTTTTTAGACTTAATTAAGCATTCCACTCATCAAATATTATTTTTCTATTTATTTTTATTTATTCATTTTTTAAATAGATCTCACCAGACCTATTCTTATGGCCTGGCAATGAATTTTTGGCATACATTCAGAACTTTAAATAATATGCATCCTAGATGTCTGTCCAGTTCAATATTTAAATCCTTGATTAGAGATAAATTAGTGTTTTAAAGTAAACCAGACTACATGCAATAAACCTTAATGAGTCTGACTCATTAAGGATACTGAAGAGTCAAGGTTGAAATATTTGAAATCCATCCTTAGTTCACTGTACTGTTTACTGAAAAGTGGATAGGATCATATAATGTGTGAGCGATATATTTATTGAAAAAAAAGTCTAAAATAAGGCAAAAGCACATTAGCAGAATGGAGTGGAGTTTTGCTCTCTGCAGCAAAATGGCAGTTTTCAAACATAACTGCTGTTTATTTCAAGTTATGGAAGTGCCAAATTATGAAACCTGGCCAGTTTTGCATCCCATAATTGTTTTCTCATCATGGGTGGTTTTTCTGATTTTCACCAGCATCATTGCTAATTTGATTCCTTGCTCTTCTCTGTTGATTGATTGTTGAGAAACAAATTATTCCGCTCAGTTTTTTTGAAGAGCCTTCTTTATAGCACTAAGTTATTGAGACTTTCGAGTTCATAGCACTGCCTGCCCAGTCTGAGTTCTAGTTTACTTGCACTAGGTCATCTGTCTGCAGCTTGAAATCCCAGACTGATTGTGAGACTCAGTGTGAACCCTAACTCAGTGCGAGTTACCAAAAAGGTAGTCAGTATTACAAAGCTCACCTTTGGAAACTGTACCTCTACAACACTTAATGTCAAAGAGTAGAGAGGGAAGAGGGACAGAAATAGTGACCCAAATCCTGCTCTGATGAGTTGTACTAAAAACAGAAATAAGACTTATTTTAGAATTAAATTCTAAATAGTATTTTTAAAACCTCATATTTGAATACTCAGATTTTCCAGACAGCTATATCTTAGGATTATTGGAAAGTGTAAGACATATTTGTCATTTCTGCATCACTAGTGCCTGGAGTCCTGTATCAGGATCAAACTGTGGTCATGTGTGTTGTTTTTCAAAAGAAATGTTTTCATTGCATTCTTTTACTTTAAAAGTGAAACAAAAATACAATGCTTGCAATCCCAAAACTGGAAGAAATTGTGTGAACTATTGTGTGAGAAGGAAAAAGAATAAGGAAACATATCTTGGATTCAGGCTTTTGATACATTATAAATGTTGAGAAAAATATTGTTTAAAAAATGGCTCTGCAGTGCCCTTTAAAATCAGTAAGTGTGTATTTTAATTCCCATATAAGTAGTAACTGCTGCTGTCTGTATATATACTTAAATGTTGCTTGCTGTATAAGACCTTGTTTGCTTAATTTCAGCCTAACTGAATTTTTATTGCTGTGCTGTAAACCTCTTGAAAATAGTGGCTTAAATGGAAATGCTGACACAACATTAATTACACTGGCTCCAGTGTGATACTGTGATTAAAGTTTATTTATTTTGTGTGTGCATCTGTGTGTGTGTAATTTCATTGTTGAAAAACTAATGAAAAACTAATGTGGCAATGGAGAATGAGATTCTGTGCCTGATATTTTTCAGCAGCAAGAAACAGTTTAAATGCCAGTTTACAGTACAGATAATTTATTTTTAATTGAGGTATAGTTTAGGTATTTAAAATTTTAGAAATTTAGGAAAGTGATAAGTTTCCCACTTTAAAACTGTTCACTGTTCTTTCAGGAGTTTTTAATTGTCTTTTTGGGTGGTGAGGCTAAGTGTACATTGCATTAGAAAATGAAGAAAATGGTTTCATTTCCTTGGTAGCATATGTTCTTTGAGATATTCTGGAGAAAAGTCTTTTCTTAAAGTATGAGAGTATGCAATCCAAAGTTAACATTCATTGCACTATTGAATAAAAAGTAACTACTGTAAAAGTCTATTTGGTAAATAGTTTGCCCAACTGGTACTTTTAGATTACAGATCTATGTGTTGCCTCTAGTCAATTGGGAAATGAACAGTGCAAATACCATATGGCCAGATGAAGAATAAGTGAGAGATAGAGAGATCCAATCTGTTTCTTAGGACAGTGAGCTGGGATTGGAGAAGCCTTGGATTCAGTCTGTTTGCAGCAGTTTATAATTCTCATATTAGATAAAAACAGGGCATGGTCTGGAGAGCAGTTCTAAGCTGTTCTGTTTCCTGAAGGAGTGTTGAGAGTAATATACTATAATGCCAAATACAGATATCCCTGTTTGATTTTGTGTAAACTTCACTGCCTCTCTCAGGAAGATGCATTCAGAGTAGTTTTAGTGTTTAATCTGCTTTGCTTGTGGATCAGTAAGGCAACATCATTTTTTTCTGGATTCACACATATATGGAACTTGAAAGCTGATCAGGAAAATTGTCTAATGAGTTGCAGATTCTGTAGAAGTGAATCATATCCCTGGCTGGTAGTCTGTGGTGTGCCTTCCTCGACATCAGGGCCGGTATTCTGCCTCATCTCAGAGACCAAAGTAATCATTCCCATTCTTGCCATAAACACCTTTCTTAGAAGCTCATGGCATCCAATCAATCTTTTATTTTTTTTTGGCAAGAGAATTTTTGCAGATATTGTTAAGGCTAATCTGTCTAGTAGACTGACAGCTGTGAAGTTGCAAGCTAGAATATCCTGCAGCATGGTAGGGAAGCGAGAGACAAGTAGTGTAGGTTGAAAAGATCAGAGATTAAAAGCGAAATCTTTGTGCGGAATGCCTGTCTTCAGTTTACTCAGTGAGAAGATTCAGCATTCATTAACCCAGTCCATGAAATTTACATTTTTTTATTTTTACTGTTTGCTTTCACTGAGAGTGCAAAGTAGGCAGTTTCAAAGTGGGTGGTCCTTGTATAAAGGCTAGATACAGTATTTCTGTAAGTTATGTATTTGTCAGCATAACCGGCAGCTCTCTCAGATGGCATTATGGCAGAACACTCCTCTGAGCTCCCTCCCAAGGCTAGCATAGGTGCAAGCAGCTTATGTGAAGGACGAATGAAACTCTGGGACCAGCTGGGATCAGTGCAGAAGAAAGACACCTTCTTGTGAAGTCTTAAACATAACACCAGGAAAACCCAAAGCAGTATTTTCAAACAAAGCTTTGAAACATATAATTAACAATTTTTTAAGAGATTGTTTTTCAAGTGTCACTCCTTCCTCTCCCCTCCATCTTCTCATTAATAGAATCAGTGAGATGCTAGGTGACTATACACAGGCTTTTGTTTACAAGCTTGAAGTACTTTCCTGGTATTAATGGGTGTGGTCAAACCGAAGAGCTGGTCTCTTGCAGGCTTCGAACCAAGTTTTATTACATAATTTATCCTCAATTAGACTTTCAAATTTTCCAGTGCAATATTCAATTCAATGCAAAGGTTATTTAAGGACAAGCATTATCTAGCCTTAGATTAATGCAGATTAAAGGCTATAATTAAGAAGGTGATGTATTCGGGATTTGACTGACCTGTACAGTCCTCCCTTCTCCTTCCAACCAAATGTATCTACACATTTGTATATATTGGTTTTTCTCTCCAAACCTACCTAATGAACTACAGCATAGGAGATCTTCAGTTTTGCTTCAGATCCAGAATCAATACATTCCTTCCTGATGGAATAAACCGCACATCATTTCTCTATCTTTGCACATCATTCCAAAATCTTAAGCAAACTGTTTGATGATGCCAGCTGAAGCAATCAGCCTCTTGCTCTGTAACACCAAGAGCAGTTAGAAGGCATGCAAAAAATTAAATCCCTTTAAATCCTGCTCCAGAAGTCACCAATACATACTGACTACTACCCCAAAACCTTCAACTATTCCTCATGATTCATTGCTGGATGCTTTTAGGGATGCTACTGTCCAAACTTATGAATCAAAAGGCAGTGCTGTCTTGAAAGATACTTCAAATCCAAGGGTATCTAATATCAGGTATTCCCAATGAAATGGGATTTTAAGTATCTCTACAGATCCTAATTGTTATTCACACAGGAACATGAGATAAGAAAACTCATAAATATGAGTAATATGTCATTTTTACCTTATCTGATGTAGTACAAATGTTCCTCCAAGGGGAGGTCTGGAAACTTTCAAATATTTCAACCATTGACTGCAATTATCAGTAAACAGGCCAATATGGTAACTGGTAATGAAAATAATCAATTTTTTCAGATAATAAACCTCTCCTTTTAACCTCTTGTAAATATAGAATAATCCTAAAATTTGAAAAACCCAGTGCTTTGTTCTGTTGGCCTCCAAAATCTGTGGAATGTACAAAATGGAGAAGAGCGGTTGATAAATGATCCACCAAGATATGCACCACCAGAAGGTGGTTGTGCTGCCATTCAGAGGGGCTGTGACAGGCTGGAGAGGCAGGTCATCAAGAACTTAATGGAATTCAACAAAGGGAAGTATGTAGTCCTCTACATGATAGGAAATAATCCCATGCATCAGTTCAGACTGAAACTGACTTGCTGGAAAGCAGGTTAGCAGAAAAAGACCTGGAGGTCTTAGTGAAGAAAAAATGGAACATGAGCCAGCGATGTGTCCCTGTGACAAAGAGATCATTCTGGTCTGTATTAGGAGGAAAATTGTCAACAGATCAAAAGAGGTGATCCTTCCCTCTGTTCAGCGCCACTGAGGATGAATAACCACTCAGTCCAGTTATGGGTCTACAGTGGGGTCTAATTCTGGTTTTTTTGGAACAAGGACATGCTCATAACTGAATTTGGTCCAGTGAAGGGCCAAGAAAATAATTAAGGGCTTGAAGCATCTTTCAGATGAGGAGAGATCTGGGACTGTTTAGCCTAAAGGGGCAGGGAGATCTTATGAATGTGTATAAATACCTGATGAAGGGGAGTAAATCATTACCATACACAACTGCAAATGTTCTAGTTGTTTAGATTTCTGTGTTATGTACTCACATACTGAAAACTGACCTGGACTTCTGATAATTTTATTGAAATTATCATATCTTTTGACTCATCCCTTATATATGCAAAGATGTTTGTGTATGATTGGTGATTGCTATAGCACATATAGACTAAAAATTCACAAACAAAAAATACAAACATTAATGGTCTTTCATTAACACTTTCAAAGCTGGCAAATTTTGAAAGACTATTGACTTAGAGCAGTGGAAGAAAAGGCTCTTTTGGTTTCATTTTCTCTGCATTTACCTTGCTCTGGTAATAACTTAGGTTAAGTATCTCAGGTATACACTGTGTTCTAGGATCAAAGCTGGAAAAGTGCTAAGTCTTAACAAGGTTCTATAACATCCATTTGACAGTGTGAGGTAGTGATGCATGCACACTGGACCTTGAGATCTGCCTTTGAACATGCGTGTGTTGATGTCACGTACTAGATATCATTCAATGTGAATTTACATATTATTTTCTTAGAAACCCTGAAGTTTTTGCACCACACTGAAAAAGCCACAGCTTTGAACGCTTACAATCTTTCTTTGCCTTTTCCATGAATAAGATGACAAATAATCTTTTGCTTGGTATTTATTTCTTGTATTCTCTGAATGATGTGCTATTGCTCAGGATATCTCATGGGAATAGTGGGTTAACTCATGATTGTGCTCTGAAGAACCTTATCAGAAGGCCTCATTCTTCAGAAAAAAGGGAAGGGAAAAGGACTTTTTTTTCCTTGTATGTGTAGTGCCTTTTATTGCACTAATGTGAAATGATTCAATGTGATGGACAGCAGTTTATCAAAACAAAATCTCATTAAAATCTGTCTGCACTTTGGCCTTACTCTCCTTTGTATAATAAGATTGTGAAGCTTTCTGTGACCAGACGGTAACCTGTGGTAACCTGTAGTGTGTGTACATTTATGGGTGATGAATAAAACCATTGTCACCCTTAAATGTTGGCATCAATATTGTGCTAGTAACATTTCAAAGTTTCTGCTTTATCAGCAGCAATGACTGGCAAATAATCAGCTGTTTTGTAATGGAAAGCTTAAAAAGCAGCTGAAGACATTTGAGTTAAGCTTCATGGAGAACGGCACTGCTACATTTATTATGATACCATTTTAGTTGTGTAAGGATGACATCATTGTTATTTTAGCTTTTTAGACATACAGTGCAATTAAGAATAATCAGTTTTCCCACACATTCCACAAAGCAACTGAAGCACGCATGCTAATAACCAGGCCCTTAAATTTAGTGTGACTTCCGCTGCTGCATGGGCAGCCAGTGGGTACAGATGCACGTTTCACAGTGGTATGCAGCTATTGTTCTTACAGACGTGTGTGTCTCAAAAGAAGTTGCTGATAAATAGTAAACTCTCTAATATTTGCCCATACTACCAATATAAATACATTTTGGAGTGCTGAGGAAGGGGATCTATACATAAGACATATACTGTAGGCTTTGTAAGCTGTAGCAGGCATCCGGACTAGAGATTTAAAAGAATGTACAATAACATTCTAATTTGTGTTTACAGGATGTAGTAGGTGGTTGCACCAATAAAAATCATACTGTATTATATATGCACACTGATACATACAGTGTTTGACCCATAATTTCTGTGATGTGCATGAGGCTGGTTTTAGAACTTTGAACATCAGCAAAGACAAATCACGATTTGAGCAGGGTGTTCAAAAAACAGATTTTGCCTGTAACTGAAGGTAGTAAGTTTACACTGACAGTTTTAATTCATAGTTATTCCCACCAAAGGCCATTTAGTGGGAGGGAAAGTCTTATGTATTCTTTTACCAGGGTCTGCCATTATTTTTTTAGACAGACATCTTTATGAACAGATTTAGCTAAGAAATGTTTATGTGTTCACATACAAATCTTTTTTTGTATTCTTTTCTCCCATCTTTTTTCTGTGCTTACTGCTCTTCTCAGTGTGAGTATGTAGTACCATTATGTTATCTATGTTACTAAACTTTTACTTAGAGCCAAGTCAGTGGTACTTTTTTGCATGCTTGTGATTAATTATTTGCTGAATTTTATCGTTGCTTGCTAAGAATCTTAGACTGAAGTACTTAATTAAATGTGTGAAAAATAAATTGCTAAACTTTATAACTAGACAATGCTATTTACCATGAAATGAAACATAGAAAGAGCAAATAGGTGATATTTTAACTATGATGTACAAGTTACCTGCATTTCAGTGGAGATGATTGTCCACATACATTTTTAAAACTCTGACTATACCAGATGGTAAAAGAGTCTTAGTGAATGTATTTATTACTATATGGAAGACTGCAAGTTGAGATAGCATATTGCTCTCTGTGAAGTGGCATGAGAAGAATTTTAAAGTGTTTCCATTCCAGGACTTATATTTGTATGTTATTTTAACAAAATTTATTGTGAAAATTCACACCTTTAAATAAGGACATAATAGCTCATTAAAAAAAGAAAAAAAGGAAAACAAACAGCAACAAAAAAAGAAAGGTTTCTAGGAATGGAATATGAGTTTTGCTCTCTACAAGAAAGGATTGCAAGACCTTGCCACCATTAGTGCACCACCTATGCTGGCCTCTTACACTGAAGTCAAATAGTGAAAGAATCTTTCCCAAATGTTTACAAAAATTGGGCTGGTAATATGTATGACTGAAGCTGCAGTTATACATCTCTGTATAAGAGAGCTGCGGAGAAAAGAGGAATCACATTATCCAGTTTCAGAAGATGCCCTAACACAATGGTGAAAATTGAGGATGTTGTCAATTACAGTTTTCTTTTTTTTCCAGTGAAAATCTAAGTGAAATTGTTTAGACTGAAATGAAAGCTGTTATGTCCTACCTAGTTCAGTGTTATATTCACCATGAAATGTGCCACTAAGGCCACTGGTAATGAAGTCAAAAGTAAAAAATAAATCTTTAAAGCTGGAAAAGAAGCCCCATTTTCTCCAGGAGATCTATCTTGCGACCACTGGCCAAGGAGATAGCCTTATCTCCAGCCGAAGAGCTGTAAAGATGCAGTATATCCCTTCCATTCCCATGGGAGTACCTAATTTGTAGTTGCTATTTGGTAATTTTTTGTGTGTGTATATGTATTTGATCAGGATCTATGACATTTCAGTGCAGCTCTCTGCTCTGATTCAGGCTAAGAGCGAAGCTGAATAAATACCTCCTGTCAAGTAAACATCATCATGGTAATCCTTCTCAGTCCTGTGAATGTGGGACACATTAAGTTTCTGGGTGGCTCATGACACGTTTTTAGTAAATAAACTATTAACCAAGATAACTTCTCAACTCTAGAAAAAAAAAATCAAAAAGGTCTCATCCATCTTTGTGAATGGATGAATTTGAGCCACTTTTATAAAACTAGACACTGGGTCTGAATGGAAATGTTTAAGGAAGTAATTTGAACATTATTTACAAAGTTTCACTTCAAAGGTGTGCTAATATTTTATAGTTTAGTTACAGCTTATCACTTGTACTTTTTTCTTCCAGGCGTTTAAGACCAAGGATGGCTACATCGTGGTGGGAGCTGGAAATGATCATCAGTTTGTCACTCTGTGCAAGGTGTGTTAGGCAAGAGTAGAGAAATATGTAATAGTTTCCATTTTCACTAGGAAAATTAAGATGCTGATTGCTTCTTTAATCTCCTTTCTTTTTTTTGTTTTTATATGGAAATAAGTGGTGAGTATAAATTCTAACCCTTCAGCTCTGGCTAATCATCTGGAGTCTGTGTTTTGGCCCTGAATTCAGGGCCATGGAATACACCATTCTGAAACTTGTAGGTGCTGAGCCACTTTTGAAGTCTGTGTATATCTGATCAACTAAAAATAAAAAGTGAACAACCTAACAATCTTCCAATTTGGAATGATGAATGTCACATAAGTCACACTGGTGCTTTTTTCAGGAAGAAATGTGACACTTTCTCCATAAAATACATGATAAATAAAGTATTTACAAGGCAAAGTTAGGGTATGGGTTTTTCTTGTGCTACTTAAATCAGTACCTGAGTGCATTGTCCTTTTGAGCACAACCATGTTGTCCCGGTTTGGACAGGTATTTACCAAGAAAGGTGGGAGCCTCCCTTGATATGAGAAATGTGAACCCNTCCTCCTCCGAAAGCTGAGAGCAGCAGTAGCAGCAGGGCAAGGGCGGGGCTCTGGAAGGCCGAGCCGGCGAGCGGGACCAGGCTGTGCCCCTGCCCTCACCAGTTCCACCTTCTGCAGTGTCTCTGTCCCTTCCTGAGGAACCCCCAGACAGGGAGGTGCCGCACCCACATGCCCGCCGGTCAAGCCATTGTCTTCCTTAAGTATCGAAAAATTAGCATTTCTAAAGAGGAAAAAATTTCTCTAAAAAATGTCGACACATGTGCTGATCTGTGCTCACTGAGAAACGTGTGGACTTCTTAGAAAAGAAATGTTACAAGGGTGTGAACTGGTTTTGGAGTGGGGCAGAAATATGATGTTGAAGAACAATCTTACAAAAAACATTCTAAATAAAATGTATCAACATTCCAAACGAAAGACTCCAATAACATGTAAACTGGGACAAGAGAATTTTTGCATATAGCATTAGACAACATTTTTAAAAATTACAGTTTTACCTTTTTTGGCCATTGTGTTTTTTCTCTAGGAACCTAGATATTTAACATAAATTAATGACACTCAGGAAATTGAGCATTATTTTCCTCCATTTGTTCATGTCAGACATTTCACATTTCTCTCTAAGTTCACCACTAATAACTGGAATATGTAATAAGAGGACAGTGCCGTTTTGATTCTTTTTTAGTACAGTTAGGGGTATGTATCCCCCCTACCTGTCTATGTGGAGGAGTTCTCCTTTCATTTACTTGAATTTGCTCTTAATCACTTCAAAATGTGCTCAGCGGGTTTTCTTCCTAAAGGTACAGCCGTCATTATCTTAATATGAAGACTAATAGCCAAATAAGTGTCTACCTGCTACAACTCAATTTTATTGAAAGCTCATTATCTCATAAAGTAAATCTTCCCAGAGTGTCCCAGGAAATAGCTGGGAATGTCTTCTTGCTGCTTTATCATCTGAAGTGAAGAATTATGTAGCAAATGCTTGTCATCCTGCCATCCTGCAGTAAGACAGCTGAAGATCCATCTCAGAAGGTTCTGACATCTTGATATGAGCAAGCAGGCACTAAATCTTTAGACCATGCACTTTACTTGACATTAGGGTGCAGCTGAGAGAATTACGGTGTGTCTTGTTGCTACATTTTCCCTCTGTAATCATTAGAGTAAATGGAACCCCAGAAGATGAAGCAAGATTTTAATGGTTTGTGTTACCCCAGAATGTAAAGGACAAAAATTAAGTGAGATGAATATTAGCCCTGGTCTGCAGGCTGATTTTTTTTTTAATCCTTATAAATGTATTCTGGTGTTCCTACAATTGAAAATAAGAAGTACAGAGCATGGAAAAAGGATGATTGCTTACATTTTAAAGGGATTAAAAAAAAGCAGAAAAAATAGTTCAAGTTTTGAGTAATTGTTAGATTTTTCTATACATCAGTTATCATATTTATTTCTAAAAAGAATGCTTTTTACCCTTATCACGATATTGTAGGTATGGATTTGGGCTGTTACATTGCCCAGAAATGAAATGATGAGGAAGTCAGTGGAATGCTGGAATGAATACCCATTAGAGATATGCTCTATGCTAAGTCAAGGGTGATTTGGAACTTAAAACACTGTGAAGGAAGGAGCTAATAAAGGAAAAGAACTTTATTACAGGAAGGCCTGCAACACCATAGTGAGCTTTAGTAAATACAGAGACAACTTATTCAAACATTGGAATTGCTGTTAGAGAATCTTTCTGAGCTGAGTTGGAAGCTGTATGGAAGCTGTTGCCCTGAAGACACATACTCTAGAGATCTAACAGCTGGCCCAAGCTGTAAACAATTGCAAACATTCTGCTTCAACTGTATCTCTTCAGGCAAGCAGAAAGAAAAATCTGGAATAATTCACTGTGAAAATTTCAAAATCAATGACAACTAACTGTAGCTTATTTGAGGACTTGGATAATTACAGAAAAACTTTGTAACACTGCTGGCTGAAATGCATTTCAAGTGTTAAAGCACCCTGACCTGTGACTGATTTGGCCTGATTAGGAATACTGAGCCAGCGTCCTAAGGAAATTTAAGTTTTGTGTACAGCAAGGGAGAGTACAAACAGATTTGCTAGTGTTGCAGGACTAAATACAGAGAGCATAAGCTCTGAGTGTGCATGTAGAGCTTCATCAAGGCCTCAAACAGAGAATCCCACTTCCATTCCAAACATTCAACAATGAAATAAAGAAAATAACACTGGCAACATGATGCAGAAAGATGAATGATACATTAATGAATAACTTCTCAAGTGTCCATTTGTTAGTCACAAAAAACCTGAGAAGAACATATATAGACGTGCAGCTTTACAACAGATGGACATGAAGTTAAACCTGAAATCAGTAACATTAATTAAAACAGTAGAGTGAGCAACTCCAGATGATCATTTTTCATATAACTCATCAAATGGAACCATAGTTTTCTGATTTATTTCTTGGTTTTTTTAAGCTCTCATAAGTATTCATTATGATTTTATTTAAAGAACCTTACAGGATTTTTTTCTAAAGCAGTGATTTGTAAGTCCAAATCAGCAGTATTAAAAAAAGGAAATAATTTAAAGGGGTGCCAATAGTATTGATAAACTTCCAGATAGGAAAATTTAGTTATTTTTCTAACAGTAAATTATGATATGTTTTGATTTCCATAAACTAGATTATATAAATGCAGAAGGAAAATAAAATATGCTGTGAATTAAGTATTTATAGAAGATTCTAGATTGATGTTTTATGTTACCTTACACATAAAGATCTGCAGAAAAATATTGTAACATCACCATTGTTCTAGCATAATTTATCCATGCTTAGTTTTATCATTCTAGGTGAAAATTATGTCAAAGATGACTATCTGGTTTTAATATCTCCAAATATCTGTTGAAAGAATATCTGGTTTGCTAATGTTTATATGTTGTCAACAGCTATTCACTTGTAAAAGAATCTTTAGGCTTACTCACTCCAACAAAGTCAGGAGTCCTTAAATGATTGTGGCCTTGGTCTAAACCAGTGTCAGAGGCATCAGTAGAATGTTATGTTTGAAGCAAATATCAGAGAGATTGACACCAACTTATTTATCCCTTACATTTGGTAGTACATAGGCATATGGATTCAAGGAGCGACTGAACATGTTAATAGAACACAAAGCCATTGATTGCTGAATATATAGAAAACACCTTCAACTCAGAAATGTCCTAATCAAAAGAGGACTGGAGTTTAGATGAAGGTTAAGGAACTGTTGTATGTACTGGACCTGTTGTTAAACTCTTCCTAAGGATCACACAACAGGCAGAGATAGAATGATAGGCTATAGGAAGTTCAGGTCTGAGGCACTGTATGTTTTTTGTAAGCCAACTTAGAAATGGCCCTATAAAAAAATGTAGCATGTTTAGAATGATTATAAGAGTCATCATAACAAAAACTTAGCTTTAGTGTGTGTTAGTGAGTGAAAATACATGAAGAATATGTGACAGTTTCTTTCTTTATAAGATTCTGTGCTGCCTTTCTCTATAGCTGAAGTAATTGGGGTATTTTTAGAAATCGTATTTAATTTTGTTTATGTTCTACAGAAAGTCATTGTGGCACAAATAGGTAAATTATATTGATTTTCCACACAGCTACTTTTTCTACTGAATGCCTGTACAAAATTCTCAGACTCATTCTGCATATTTAATTCCCCTTATAGTATAATACATATATATTCACATGTTGTTTAAAGTTGTAATGTGGCAGGTAGGAGTTACACATCGAAGATCTATTCCTCCTTTCTTAGAGGCTATACCACCACTTTTCTTTATTAAGTCTTTTGTAAAAAAAGTATTAAAGAAGACCAATGGTGTTTCAATAGAAAAATACCTTTTTTTAAATTTTTTTTTTTCCTTTTTGACAAAGATTACTGAAGTGGAAAGAAATAATCTTAGATTTATCTTTCCTCTGTCTGTTGTATGAAGTGCAGACATACTTCTTATTTTGTGACATATAAATTAGTGCAGGATAATCCCACAGATCTATCCAACCCTATGTTAATAACTTACTTTTTTAGTGTTCTATGGTAAGAATTTCTGCCGGCTAATCCTGAAAGCTGTTAGCTAAGATTTGGATCTTCAGTCTGATTACTCTTTCTTTTTCCTTTGCTTGTTATGTAACATTAACCAGGAGGCATTTTACAAAAAGGAGTTAAAATTAATTTTTTATTTCTTTATATTAAATGATTGATAATAAGTCATGATTATTAGAAATCAGTGATTTTTTAAAATCAGTAATTATTTAGTGTTTTATATATATATATATATATACATATATATGTGTATGTATATATCTCCTGTCAAGCACGTCTTACTCATCTTTATTTTTACTTAGATCCTGAATTTGCCTGAAGTTAGTAAAGATCCAGATACAAAACTAATACACTCAGAGTCCAGAACAGAACTTATTGACATATTGTCAAACCAGTAAGTTAATTAAAAGAGAAGCATCTACATTTAATCTGTTAATGCAAATAGTAATGTATAACAAGCCCTCATCATGTGAAAATTTTATTTTAATCTTTTGAGATACTCTAGATTTTAAAATAGGTATTGTGCAAGCTTACTGATGTTGAATAGTCTGCCATTTGCACACAGACTATAGTGTGAACCACTGATTTAAGTTTTCAGAAACTACTTTAATTTCTTTTTAACATAAACTTGAATTTTAGTGAAACCAGTGCTTTCTGCTTTCCTGGATGAATGTAGCACCTGGAAAAAAAATGCTTGAAGTCCCATTTGCTTTTGCTGTGGGATTTTAAAGTTTACCGTGTTTCTGTATCCAAAGGAGTGTTGCTACCCCCTTACTGCTGATTCTGTATTGTGGTACTCTGTGCCACAAAATCTCCCTGGGCCATTCCTTTTGAAATCAAAAGGATATGAGTTTAGTTTTCTATTTGAGAATAATCCTATTAAATACTTAATTAAAATTTTTAAAAAGAAAACTCAAAAGCCTTTTATTTGAGAGATTAAAATAGCTTAGTTATCTTCCTCATTCTGTTTGAGAAGACCTTATATCTGTGGAGCTCTTCTGTTTAATAGAGTGGATGATAAATTTATGTAACAAAAGAAAAATCTAATCTGTGTAAACCTTCCCAAAGGTGGTTTTGGCAGCACCTCATACTTTGGGGGATGAGCAGAAGATGTGGTATATTTACTGTTGTTAATGATTCAAGAAAAGTCATACTATCATGTTGACCCCTGGCCAGTATTAGTTTTTGTCAACAAATGCATAACAGTTATCACTGAGGCAATTTTACTGGGGGGGTGGGGGTGGGGGTGGGGAAGAGTTAGAAGCATTAAGTCAGATGTGTCCCATTTTCATTCCATCCAAGAAAAAGTGTTTCAATAGCACATCCACAGCCTCCACGTTCAACCTCACACATCTTTTGGATATTGAGAACCAGAATCATGAGTCATTAAAGAGTGTAGAGAGTTGTTTTGCCTCTTCTGGTTGCACTTGTACTTTTGTCTCTTTCTTACCCATCCATTTTCAGGTGTCCTGCCCCTGGTGGAAAATCAAAGTACGAGGTGACTTTGCATTTTGAATTATTATGGTGCTACTGTCCTTGATTAACTTCTGGAACTTGTCTTTTACCTTCCTATAACAAATGGATTGTGATAGCACAGACAAGGCCACTCTTGCTATAAGTTTTAAGCCCCTGAAAAGCCATAATTTATCTTTTGACCTACTTTTGAGCTCTTCCATTCTTGATGCACAGTTTTAGTTTTGAAGTTGGTTCATGCTGACTTATTACTTGGATTTCATTTACTATTGCATGTATCTGATGTACTCTGGTACCTTGTGAGAACCATCCATAAATTAGTTACTTGAGAGCTCGTTGCTTCTGGTTAATTTTGGATGTAATCCTTTTTTTTTCCTATGGACAATGGCTGAACAAGAAGATAAAGTTCAAGGAACAATTGTTCTTTTAAATGCTAGAATTGCAAATTATTTTTATATCTGTAACTATTACTTAATCAGATTGCATTATTGCTCTTCTAATTACTGCTTTATGTCTTTTGTTCACTTTATTATTATAATTTAGACTGAATTTCTTCATATTGTGTGCAAGTATGTAAATGTATACACACTTCTGGAGTAGATATTTCTAAAGTATTCTGTTATGTCATGTTATTGTGGATTCATCTGGCAATCAGTTATAAAACACAGATATAACAAACACCTTCAGTATTTTAAGGGAAGTTGAATATGTTTCCACACACATTCCATGGTAACTTTGCTTTTATTCATTAATGCACAGCTTTTGTAAAATTATGTGTGGTTTATTTTTGAAGTTACTTAGAGAATTAAATGAATAGTTTGTCAGTGCTGAAAAATGTCAACCCTTGAGAAATGAAGGGAAATGCCAAAATAGTAATGACAGACTTTCACTGAAAAATACCTTAATTTACTCACTGATTGCTTGATAGCATTACAGCTTCCACACATGGAAAATATAAACCTAGGGTGCATTACTTGGAAAAAACCACCTGCAGACCCTTCCATTCACTCAGTGTATGTGCACTACTGTCCACCTTAACATGGGTTTGTGGAGATATGAGCTGGAGCAGCTTAGAAGAAATATTCTTAGACATAGTTTTTCTCAGTCTAGCATATGAAGTACAGTTGTGTGAAGCACAGTACTTTTGTTAAGATGAGCAACTCCTTTATTCCCTAAACTCTCTTGCTGCCATTTTCATTTTATACATCCTTCCTGTTCCACTGAGTCATTGGTACTTAAGCAGCATGTATGGCAGATCCTTGGTACTCTGCAGTTGCTTGCATATAGCACTGCTGTTGCACAGTAGATATAAGCATACATTTTTTTTTTCAAGCCTTTGATGCTGTTATCATCCTAGTAAACCAAGGTTCCACCAGAGCCTACACCTAACTACCCTGACCTATCTACCATTGACCTATCTACCCTGTCCCCTTGCCCTTATCCCTTTTGAACCGTTTCTGGAGCTATGTTTCACCTTTTCCATTTTTTCTTAATTTTCAAAATTAACTACCTGCAATTAATTTCTAACTTCTAAGCATTTAGTAAATGCAAAAAGGAGGATTCTTTACTTCCTTCTCTTAACAAAAAAGGTTTGCCAGGCTTTGTAAAGGAATAGAAGGAGGTGTTCAGACCTACTCTAAGAATCAATAACTCCCTGAAGTCTTGAGCATTTAGTTCGCTTCATGTGTGGAGCTGAAATTTTTGAAAGCATCTGAACTCTGAATACCAAAGAGACACTTGATGGCTTTCATTTGCTAGAGTAAAAAAATTGAGCAACTGAGACTCTTTGGTCACAGTTTTGTTCTAGATGTGTGCACAAAGGAAACATTGGGACAATCGGTCAATGTTAAGGAATGCTGGTGTTTTTTTAAGAAAAAGGCTCTATCTTGGGAATTCTTGACTCAAGTGACCTCTAATATAGATCAATAATTCTACTCACCATCTGTGGTAACCATGCCAGATTTCCAGGCAGTTAGGTAACAATGGGGATTATGCAGCACTTAGAAGAAATTGACCTTTAAACAGAAGGCTTTTCAGAAGGGTGTGAAATGATGTATTCATCAAAGTCAGATGTACTGAACTCTGTGAGAATACAAGATGGGGATGAATATGGCTTCAGACATATATGTAACTTGAAACAACAACTCTGAAACGTGTGAATTGATCCATTCATTTCAGGAAGAATTTTCTCATCCTCTTTCTTCTCTGATGGAAATGAAGAGTGAAGCATGCCTGTCCTTACCTCTTCAATCCAGCTTGCTCTCTGTACATCTTAATTCCCTCTGTAGGGCACAAATGAAAGGTAGAGAGGGAAAGCAAATAAGGAAGGATAAGTTCCCATATATGTGATACCTGGAGAGGGNCCCTGGGTTTCATGCCTAGAGAGAAATAGTTTTGTCTGAATAAAACAGGAGAACAGTAGCTGACCGGCTATGGAGTTTAGAGTTATACACTAAAGCAGTACTGATCTAAAGAAAAAAATATAAGAGTTAAAACCTAAGGCATCATCTGCAGAGAATGTCTGATCTCAGTAAAAGTGATGGAAGGCAAACCGCTGTGGAGTGTTATGCGGCTTCTAAGAGAGCCTGCTCTCATACTGAAGCAAGAGGAGGGAATTACAGAAAAAAGTTTTGTCTCGAGACATGGAGTATTTTTCAGTTCCGTAGTCTATGGGGAAATGAGTAAAATGCTGCAAGGACCACTGGTTCATAGGATACTCACAGGGAAAAAGAAGATAGGCCTGTGGGGCATTTTGTACTTGTTTTGCTACTGGTGGTGTTGTCCCTTTCCCATCTCTGGTCCTCTTTCTTCTATGCTAGTTTTTTCCTGTCCCTATCATCTTCCTCCACTTCCTAAGGCCCCCTTCCCCCTCTTCATCTTATTTCCTCTTTCTGGTCCCACTGCTGACATTTGCACATCTACTCTTTACTAAAAAAAAAAAAAAAGATGCTGACACCTTCTGTATCTTCCTCTGTATTTAGATTACATTTTCCCCAAATGACAAGAAAGCAGAACCCTGACAAAAGCAAATTACTTCTGCTTTCCCTTCTCGTGTATGTGCTAAGAGTCAATTTAAAATGATCTTATCTGGGAGAAGGTCAGATTCAATGGCTACCACTGAGGCCCCTGAGACTCACAGCTCATGTGAGAACTGACAGACTACAGAGCACTGTGTTTCCTAAGTTTCCAGTGGAAACCTCTGTTTTATGAGTTAGATATGCATCTAACGCACAAAGAAGGGAACCAAGTTTTAATTGTTGCTCTGTTCCCCCTCTACCTCCCTTCCACTTTTACTTTTGCTTCCACTAGAGTACAATAGTGTTCTGTATCACCAGACACAATGCAGATTATTTTGTGTGTATAAGCATGCATATGTCAAGACACATATATAGAGTGTGCATAAAATTTGAGATGCATCTGTGCAAAAGCTGGTATAATACCAGTTTTAAAAGAAACTGCTTTGAGAAAGGGGCCTTAATCTATTGACCTTATTCTTTGAATTACTCCAGAACTAGAACATTAATTCACCTCAGTAATGTAGACACATTTTAAGACTTGGCAGCAAAATGTGTGCTCCAAGGTACTTTGGGAAATTAACCTGTAAATAGAACAGAGTGTGTGGGAGTGTGTGAGTGTAGGTGGAAGGCGAGTAGCAAACATGCCCTCAGCCTGTAAATTGAAGTAGTTTCACATAAAGAAGAGCATATAAATTCAGCATGATTAGTGCTCCTGCAGCTCTAACTAAATTATTGTAGGCTCAGAAGTGTTAGGGCTGGAAATGATTCAGAGTGGAACTTCTATTCCTAGCACTTATATTTTAAACCCCTTATTCTTGACTGTACATTACAGCTGCATGCTGTGTATATAAGTGTGAGGGGAAAAGGAATGAGCAGGAAGGAAACACAGAAACTTGATCCTCAGTTAATAAAGTCATTGCTAAATGGTTTCCACCTAGTAACAAAAGAGGGGGGCACCTAAAGGGGAAAGAGTATTGTAAGATGTTTAATTTGCCTGATGAGAAGCATTGTTAAATTCACACTTGTTGAGGCATACCCAGTCTTCGTAAATCTCCTTCCCTATCCCCACCATTTCCTTTTCTAAACCAAGAGCCTTGCTGACTGATGTCACTGTTGATAACATTACAGGAATGAGCGTCTGGTTGTTTACAGCTTCAGCAAGACAGGTATCTGAAGTTTGAAAGACAATTGACTTCAGTGTGGCACAGCTGGTAAGGTTTACTTTCCCCAATCATCCAGCTCACCATCAGTACATGGAGGGTTGAGCTGTGTGGACATCAGCTACCAAATTGCCACAGTTTGCTTTAAAATACTTTGTTTAAAATTATTATTAATTTTATGTTGACTTCTGTCTATACAAATGAGAGAGATCCAAAATGTCTCAAACATCTGATTTTTGGACTGAGTAAGCTACTGTCTATTTTCTATATTCTTTTCTCACCGTTTAATAAACTTCTAAGATTTTCATACCCATGAGAAATTCAAGATCCTTTCTGAAAAGGAACTTGCCATCTGTTTTCTGATGACATACATATCTAACTTGAGGCTGCCGAAATCAAGGCAGGTCTTTTAATTGATTTTTAATGAATTTTTTGACCTGACCCTTGTTAGCTCTTTAATCCCCTTGACTTAAAGGGAAAACAGCAACAAAATCAATGCAAGTTTTCATCATTCTCAGTGTGCTTTTACTGATGTGTCTTTACCTAGCTGATTTTCAGTTAATTTTTACTTCTTTTGTCATAACTATAAAAGTTATGGTCCTTTTTTGTACTTGAGTAAAACAGAGGAAGGTTGGGGGAAAGTGGTATATTTCTAATGTGCATAACTTAACATTATCTGACTACAAAAAGAAGTTCTTTTTTATGCTGGATTAACTACTCAGTAGCCATAAGAAATACATTTTACAAGATAGACGTGTTTCCCATTGTCTGGTATACCCTTCCTTAAAAATCATATATGATTTTAAAGCAACATGCAAGTCTTGATAGAGGAAGGAGAAAGTCCATTAATCTCTGGCACAAACTTTGTGGATAAAGGTGAAGGTTTATTAATAGTTCTGTTAAACTGGTAACAATATTTATAGTATGCAGAAATATAAAAGAATTTTCAGGGTGGATTTGGTGTACCTGCAAATCTCTGGATAGTATTTTATGTAGCTACCACTTATAATCTACTGTATGTGACATCTTTTAAAGTAGCTGAAATATCTCTCAGCAAAACCTGTCAGTACAATCATGTTGATCCCAAGTATTTAATATTTTGTCCATTGTGGTTTTCCCAATGATTCCCAGTGTAACAGGAGACTAGACAATAAAAGAGATATTTACAGACTATTGCGTAAATACTGTAGTATTCACTTTGAAACCACTAATTCTATATTCACTGCACACTAAAGGATAATGATCTGATCTTTGAATTTTCCAAACAAATATTTTCTAGGATTTTTATTTTGTATAGTGTCTTCCATAGATGCTACTGTAAGAACCTGTACAAACTCTCTTACTCATTTAACTACAATTAAAGAGGTGTTTAGTAGTGAAGAGAGAAAATATTGTAGATATTTGGGTGTGAAGAGACTGTTGATAGAATGGAATGAAACAAAAACCATAATGCAGATTTGGATTGTGCTAGAAAACACAGGAATGCTGTTGTGGACTTTAGCAAGAACAGAGGAGCTTTTTGTAATTGACCACATGTAAAAAGCTCTTACTAATCCTAGATGATGCTATTCTGTCTGTATTTGGTAGCTGTCCAAATAACTTCTCTAATTAATTGCCATAAGTTTCCTATAGAAAAGAGCAGTATTTTGCTTCAGCAGTTCTTCTAAACTTACTTTATGTGGAATTGGATGGTTTTATCAATTAGAGAAACATGGTTGCCCATAGGATGTAGCAAGGATTGAAGGTTTCCTAGGAAACATAGAAAATGGAATACATACAAAGTGGATTCATTCATGCTTTTGAAGTATTTGTTTCATTGAAAGGCAGAATATTGCTAAATAAAAATAAAAAAATTACAGGAATAATTATCAGGATGGGAAACTTAGAAACACACCCAAGTGCTATTAAAATATACTAACTCATTAAAGCCATTTCATCTAACTTGCTCAAGTCGAACAGACATTCTTTTTCGGTTTTGCATGTAAAGATCCATTTATTAATTTTTTTTTTAATTAGAATTTTTTAGAAAGCAGAAGGGAATGTAGATCCTGCTTTTTAAGAAGCAAAACCATACTTCTAGTTTGTGTAAGAAAACAAGGTGTAAAACTTTTTTTATTTTATATTTAATTTTTTGCCTTTTGGAGATTTTTTCTTACATTGTGCTGTAATGTTTTTTGATGAATTTGCTGAGTGTATAGTTTAAAATTAGATGTTTTCATTTAATGATGCCTGCTAGATTTACTAATTGAAGAAAAAAATATTTAGTTGGATTTCTTCCAATTTCAATTAGCTCAATTTATGCCACACTTTCTATTCTTAAAATATTTTAAACAGGAAATGTATTTAATGTTAAATATTCTGGAATTTGATGCCTCATTTCAATACTGCAACTTCAGTGTCTTCATGAGTGCTATGTAATTCAGTGCAGAAGAGGCTTAGAGTATTGCTTAAAATGCAGGTAAGACATCATGAAGACTTTGACCTCTTCAGGAAGTAAGCCTCAGTTCAGACTGCAGTAAATGTCCTACCAATGGGTTTGTTCTTCATTGGGGTACATACCCTTCCTTTCTCAGAGGTGTTTTCAGAAAGAGCCTTCATTTGAGCTTCATACCACAAAGTAGTACAGTAAAAAGCAAACTCTTTTGAACTTCTAAAATACTGGTAATAATTGCAGATTTAAAAATTTTTACAAATAAATCACAGGTAATTTAAGATGGCATTTATATGATTTTATATATATATATATCTCTCAATATATATATATATCATATGGAACATTTTATAGGAGAAGGGACTTACCTGAAAATATATGAAGCTGTAGTGTGACTTGAAGTGTTGAGCTCTCTTGCAGTCACTGAGTATCACTGAAGTAAAGGTCCTCTTGCAAGTATTATATTTCAGAGTTCGGATGCTCTACAGTCTTGAATTCTTTTTTTTCCTACTAGCTGAGGTTTAGAAGTTGGACCATTGTTTAGCCTTGTATATTTTTCCATCAGTGATTTTATTTATGCATGTGTATATTCAAAGAAAGTCAACCATTTTTTTCCTTAGCTGAAAAATAAACAAAGTAGGATATTTATAAAAAAACAATGAAAAAACATAGGAAACATATTTTAAAATGTGTAGAGAGAAAAAGAATTGGCCAGACCTTGTAAATTCTTGCTGATAGAGCTTTCTTTTTCAGGAGAGAATGTCAGTCTTCTACTTGAAAGTTTTTGTTGAGGGTATGCTCTTGTTATTTTGGAGTACTGAGCATGTTATTCTTAGCAACCTAAACATCAGTCCTTCACTGTAAGTAAAGGTTATGGTATTTATTTGTGTAAGTATTATCAAAAATTGTATTTAATTGGGGGAATAATACATATAGGTTGGTTAAAAAAAAAAATCAAAGTTTATACAGCTGACATCAGACGTAAAAATTAACATTTTTTTATCTTTTATCTTACCTTTTATCAGATGTTGAAACAGTATTTCTCCCTTAATGATGTACAGCAGATGTTTCAATATATAAAACATAGTTGAATGAGCAAAATACTTCCATGCTGTTTCTCTCAAAATCTGAATACTAGACATTTATTAGCAGTGGTGATGCTCTATTTTGGTTTTAAACAGTTTGCTTAACAATATGCTCTCAGCAGCCTCTCTTTAACACAAATAACAGAAACTATTCTATGTGAGAGTTAGATATAAAGTTTCAATTTCAAGAGGAAAAGTTGTGTGTGCCCCTTGAGGATAATACAATGTGGGATTTTACCTCTTCGAGTTAAAAACTTTTAGGAATTACCTCCAGCCACCAACAAATAAATTAATGAGTAAGACTAAGATAAATGTTCAATCCATTCAAAAAAGGTACTTTCAAAACCAGATAATCCCTTGTTTTCTAGAAAATTGTGGGGTTTTCTTCTGTTACATAGGAAGGAAAAACCTAGGCACAAGCTAAAATTGTAGGAATTCATATAGAATCACAGAAAGTTTGCTTAACATATACATATGTTCTGCAATGTACATATACGACTCCATTGTATATTGAGTCACTCACAATGGTGTAACTGAAATTATTCAGATTGACCACATCAGGAAATAGTCTACTGGTTATGCAGACACAGATTATAGACACTCCCGTTGAAAAGGCTTCGTTTTCAGGCCATCCTTAAATGCAAAAGATTTTGTTTTTTAGACTCAGGAAAATATTTATGAACTCTTTCTTAAAGAGAAGTGTAAGAACATAACATAGCAAGACTTATTCATTACTAACAGATTGATTGAATGCTGATACCTACATTAAGAATTACAGTAATTTCCTAGTGATGGTCTTCAGCACCATGGTTATGAAGTTGAGTCCAAGATTCCTCTTGTAGCTGTCCTGGCTTTTTAGAAATGAGATAGTAGAATTTGAAGTGTCAAAAATTAGTAGGTGAAAAAATCTTTCCATTTATAACAAGGGAGTTAGTGGGCCATGAAATATGAAGCATCTTCATTGCTAGCAGGGAACACCATAGTTTTATACAAACAGCATCTGTAACTGAAAGGAAACAGTTTTTCATATTTACATTGTTGTCGCGGTTTGGACAGGTGTTTACCAAGAAAGGCGGGAGCCTCCCTTGGAATGAGAAATGTGAACCCCCCTTCCCTCCAAATTAGTAATATTAGTAATAAAAGAGGGGCTCTCAGGCAAAAGATAGGAAATAGGAATAACAGATCTTTATTGAGTATTTGTATGAGGTAAACAGGCAACACCTGTAACAGTGACAACAAAACCAGACCCAGAGAACCCACTGGCAGCTGCTCTCAGGTGTCAGGCACCTTCCCCTTTGGTGCAGTTCCGGTCCCGGCCGGCAGGGGCGCTGTGGCTCCGCTGGGCAGGGCAGGTGCGATGGTTCCCCCGCGGCTGCAGGGGGCGCTGTGGGGCAGCTCGGGGAGCAGACGCCAATGGCGGCTCGACCGCAGCAATCCCGGGGTGGTGTCTGAGATGTGCTGGAAGCTCCGCGGCTCTCTGGAAACCTGGGACACCTCAGCAAGCGGGGTGGGGGCGCGAGCTGGTGCAGCTGGAACTCGGAGTGGTGCCGAAGAAACGACGGGGCCGGGGCGGCAGCGGCGGCGGCCGAGGCGGCAGCAGCCACACGATCCGGCTGGAACTGGGGAAAGGTGGGCTCAGGATCTCGGGATCCCAGGTGGAAAGAGTTCCCCTCTCAGCAAGATATCAACAGGGCACCAACCTCTGCGGCCGCGGTGATGAACAAGCTCCTCTCCCCTGGCCACAGCCACCCACGTGTCCTCCTCCGAAAGCCAAGAGCAGCAGCAGGGCGAGGGCGGGGCTCCGGAAGCCGAGCCAGCGAGCGGGACCGGGCTGTGTCCCAGCCCCCACCAGCTCCACCCCCCGCGGGGTCTCTGTCCCTCCCTGAGAAACCCCCAGACAGGGAGGTGCCGCACCCACATGCCCGCTGGTCGGCGACATCCATTTTCTATTGTTTGTCCTTAAGTATTGAATCATTAGCATTTCTAAGGAGGAAAAAATTTCTCTAAAAAAACGTCGACAATTGTGCAGTAGTTTGAGCCCCAAACCATAATAATAGAAGGCTACTAATAACAAGAACATACAGATTATGAGAACTGTTGTCAAACTGAGAGTACTGAAGGGAAAAACAAATTGTATTTTAGACTAAAATCATGGTTTCTTAATAGCTGCAATCACTGAGGAAGGAAGGTTATTGCCTCTCTAGTGTTACCTTTTTCCCCAGTTTCCTGCAATGTAACTAGTTCTAGGTATGGTTGCAAGAGAGTTCTAAATTGGATGGACCCTAGATGTGTCCAACAGCCTCACTATCTTTATGACTGACTATATCTTTATCATGAAATCACTTTCATATTCAATGAAGCACATTACATATAATTAGACTGTGCAATATTCTTAGATCTGTTTTGTTTGCAAGCTGTGCTGCAGTATGCTTCATTTCTTCACGAATCATGTCATTTTATAATAAATTTTACATTACATTTACATTAATGCCTTTTATTTTGAGTTTTTTCTTTTTTATTGCTCTTTCCATTTCTTCTAGAATTGTTTTTTGGCTTCAGGAATAAAGCTTCTTGTTGTGAGAAAGGGCCATCCATAACCTGTGCTAGAAGTTAAGCTGAATGCTACTGACATTGTTCCAAATTACACTTAAGGAACAACAAACTGGAGCTATAGAGTACCAGTAGTTGATTGTCCCTTTTAAAGGTTTCTATTAATTTCATTTCCATCATGTCTTTAAATCACATCTAATTTCTTTTCAGTGTTGGGTGTATCATGAAGTAAATCTCTGATTTCTATTAAGCTGGTAGATCTCTGTGGTATTTATCTTCCTGAAATTTAAAATACTATCTCCAAGTAAGTTCACCTTCGATTTGGGATCCCAAATGACTGCAAAGAATATGATCTCTCAGCAACTGGTATTATTTCAACAGTTTTCTTCATGTGTGCAACTCTACTAGGCAGATGAGGAAAGAAAAACTATCTAGCAAAAGAGGGGAAATAAAGTGGTGCTGCCAGTTATGAAACTGAATGCTTAGAAAGAAATGAGCTTTTTGCATGTGATACAGAGACCTAGACCAATGTGTTCACCAGCATATAGGCACTATGTATATATGCTGAACTGGGTGTCCTTAGCATATGTTGTGCAACCGTACAACAAATAAATAAGTAATCAGTTTTGTTATTGGACCTAAAAATGTGGGTTTTAATCCTGATGTATGTTTTTGATGGAGCTTTACATCAGCTTTTAATGAGCAGTATTGCATGGTACTTGCATTATATCTTTTTATAGTTAAATATGTACATAGTGGAAAAAAATGTGCAGCACGTTAGTATAATTAAGGAAGGGAGGAAACCCATTGATCCTTATTTGAAACTGATGATAAATTTAACTTTACATCATTCCTGCATTGCTTCAGATGATCACATAGAAATAGAAGTCAGTTCAGAGATGTTCTTTCCCCTATGTCATTGGGTTTTGCATTTCTGAAGAACATGAGTAGTACATTTTTGTTATTTTATTCACTGAGTGGATAGGAGTATAGAAGCAATGAGAGGGGCAGGAGATAAGCGATACATTTCTTAGAATCTGAAAGTACCCTGTTGAAACCACATTCATTCATTCATTCATTCTTATTTGTGCTTAGGTTTTCAGAAAAAGTGACGATGGAATGGCTGCAGCTCTTTGAAGGGAGTAGGGTTCCGTACGGCCCGATCAACAACATGCAGCAAGTGTTCTCAGATCCTCAGGTGGGTCCTCACCAAGTCTCTTCTGTACATTATTGCATGTGTTCTACGAATGCTGAGTAATGATCACTTCTGCCACTCAGACCTGATTTTGGCTACTTTAAAATGGGATTTGAGAGGTTAATGATGGATTGAATTTAAGTCAACAGTATGTCATATTAAGAAATAAATACAGATCCTTAAATTAATTATATGATTGAGAACTCAGATTTTGTCATAATGAATTAAACCATAGGTATTCCATGTCTCACAAAGAGAATCTGTGTTTCAAAACTGGCTGGTAAAACAGAAAAGAAACTGTATTATTGCATTTTATCACATAAATATGCTGAAAAGTATCTTTTTTGGGGCCCCAAAAGAACAAATTTTCTATATGGAGTATGGATAACCAAAATCAAATCTGTTTAAAAAAAAAGGGGCAAGATTTTGACTGGAAATAAAAAAAAAAAAAGCACAAAATGTTGCGGCGACATCTCACACATGCTGATGGGTTGATACTGGAGTGTAAGAGATCCTCTTTGAAAAATCTGTGAAAATAGCTGCTCCCATTGAAATCTTGTAATTCTATATAGCTTCCATATAAGAATGTAACCCAACCTCTATCTCCCTTCCCCCTTTTCCCCACTGGCTGTTGTTGTGTGGCCTCGCCCCCTCCAAGACCCCTTCATAAGTCCCCTCCAACTGGAAGTTCGTCCTCTTCACCTCTGAGTTTCCCATGATAGGGCTTGCTTCCCTGGGTCCTATGAATAAAACCTTTGGAAACTCATGCGAGGGGCCGTCTCTCTCTTCCAAGTGGCACCGAGGCACACCAACCCAATGTGAGAATGGCTACATGTGCTTCCATTGTGCAGATGAGGGAATACAGTTGCAAAGGTAAAACCCTCACCAGAATTTCCTTCTCAAAGGGAGTTCTTGGAACACTGGTTCCCTCATCCACCACCCACACAGCGCCTACAGTGTGACACCCAGTTTGGGGCAGGGAGGCCGCCCTTCACCTCTCCCTCTTCCAGCCCCTTACCTCTCCCAGTGCCTTACAGGGGGAAGATGAAGGAACCAGTGTGTGTTCCAAGAAATCCCTTTGAGAAGGAAATTCTGGCGAGGGTTTTACCTCTGCAACTGGATTTCCTCACCTGTGCAATGAATGCACAACAAAATCCATATAAAGAAAGAATCTTAACCCTTTTCTTGGTCTGGTGGTCTCAGTAGCGGAAAACAGTTCATTTATGTATCTGTTTTAAATACTAAATATTACACTGAATTACACCTATGCTTAATTATAAACACCTCTAGAGTTACAGTATCTTCATATTCCCTGATGCATTCTCTGCTTTTTATTCTCTGGCTTAGGATGGGTTAAAGGCCCAAGATAAACTAAATTATACTGTCTTGAGTAGTGTAACAAAGTATTTTATGGCTTTTCTAGTGTGTGATGAATCTCCTCTAAGTTGATTTTTACTAAAGAGAATTGCAAGAAAAAATGGTTGATCATTGACTGTTTTGGTTTTTTCTTCTGATTTTGTACATGTCCATGTCTGCTGTCAGAAGTGTTTGTCGTGACTGTGATTGTAGTGTTGGAAAAATAAAAGCAAGAAAAGCAATCCCTGTCATAAAAGAATATGTTTATAATAAATATGTTTGTTATAAATACTATTATATTTTAGAGGCATAAAATAATATTTGTTAGGTGACTGCAGGGAAAGAATCTTTTGAATAAATATGCTCTTTCTCCTTAAAATGATGTAGTATCATGCTGAAAAGCACGCATGGGCCAAATTTTTCACTTCATAACTTTCACAGGGATTAAGGTTGGGCATACAGCAAGAGTATTTTACTCAGACTTGGCTGTGCTTGGGGCAACATAGAAAAAATATTCTGGGCTTTTTTTTGATGCCTCAAATTTTAAGAAGCTGAGTCTACTCTGAAAGAGACTGTTTTAAAAACATTGTGTGTCATGGGCTATTACCTTCCAAATTGGAAAGGGGTTATCTTGCTCTTATTAGAATTCACCTAAATAATATTTTCACATATATATTATTATAATGATATATATGTTACTTATATATATGTGCCAGGTTATTACTTGACATAGTTAATCTATCTATAAAAAGTATCATGGTGCTTTGCAGTTAGATAATGGCATGTTCTTTGAAATATTTTCCTGTAAAGGGGCATGCTAATAATCTCTTCCTCATGAAACTGCTTTAAATCTTTCTTTTCTACACCCTTCTCTGAAATACGTGGCACCCAGACATTGCCATTGGAAATTTAATGCCAATATATAAGCATAGCTGCATGTTATACCTTTATTTTATTTCTGAAAGAAGCATTTCCTCACAAGTATTTTCAGTTCAAAGGAAGCAGGGGAAAAAAAAAGACTGAGACATGTTTGACTGGGGAAGAAGTTTATCACCTGACAGACTGTAATCTAGGTATCGTCTGCACTATGAAATCCCAGGTATAATAGGGGAAATCCAGCACCCACCAACAAGAACATACTCTAATCACAGCAAGATTTTTCATAGAATCATAAATTATTTTGAGTTGGAAAAGACCTTTTCAAGGTCATCTATAACAACAGTGCAATCTGCAGGGGTATCTTAAACAAGATCAGGTTGCTCAGAGGCCCCATCCAGCCTGATCTTGAATATTTTCAAGGATGGTGCATCTACCACCTAACTGGGCAACTTGTTCCAGTGTTTTCTGATGGTCATTGTAAAAAACTTTAATGTAGCAAATCTAAATTGACCTTTTTTCAGTTTAGACTCATTAACCCTTTTCCTATCCCAACAGGTCCTGCTAAAAATTCTTATAAGTCCCCTTTTAAGTACTGAAATGCCTGTGCTGGTTTGGACACAAATCCAGGAGGAAACAACCCAAAAAAGGCATCTCTCTCTCTCTCTCTCTCTCTCTCTCTCTCTCTCTCTCTCTCTCTCTCTCTCTCTCTCTCTCTCTCTCTCTCTCTCTCCTGCCAGCTAAGCAAGCAGGTCCCCGCAACCCCTCCCCCACAGGTTCAGGAAAAGAATTTCTCAAATGAAAGTGAAAAAACCTATTTATTTAATAAAGAGAGTTCCCCCTCCTCCAGGCACAGGGCAGAAAAGGACACTGAACCCCCGTCCTGTCCCAGAGGTGGAGGCTGGTGGGTTTCCTGCAGTTCTCTCATGTATCTCCTAGGCCCAAGGCCTAAGCAGCAGAATCGGGCCCCGCCAGGTTGAGGGGGTGCAAAGTCTTGACCAAGCGTCCCGGAGATGGTGAGCTGGTCTCAGATGAAGAAAATGAGCCAAAAAACAGTCCAAAAACGAATAGAAGCTGCTGAGGTAGATCTCCATCCCTCTCCAGCGAAAAACCAAAAGGT
>VZRX01021003.1:43183-62779 GCA_013398075.1 Notiomystis cincta | reverse complement strand
CTGCTCTCCAGCAGATCTGCACTACCACACAACTTGGTGTCATTCATGNAACTTACTGAAGGTGCACTCAATCTCCTCATCCAGATCCTCAATAAAGATATTAAACATGACTGGCCCCTCTACTGAGCCCTGAGGCACAGCACCAACTGGATGCAGCACTATCCACCACCATCCTCTAGGCTCAGTCATCCAGACAGTTAACTCAACAAAGAGAGCTCCTGTCCAAGCCGTGGGCTGCCAGCTTTTCCAGGAGGATGCTGTGGGAGACAGTGTCAAAGGCTTTACTGAAATCCATATAGACAACACCCACAGCCTTTCCCGCATACACTGGATGGGTTACCTGGTCATGGAAGGAGATCAGGTTTGTCAGGCAGGACCTGCCTTTCCTAAGCCTGTGGTGGCTGGGCCTGATGCTGTGGTTGTTCTGTACATGCCGTGTGATCACATGCAAGATGATCTGTTCCATAACCTTCCCAGATGCCAAGATCAATCTGACAAGCCTGTAGCTCCCTGGATCCTCCTTCCAAACCTTGTAAATGGGCAATGCACTGGACAGCCTCCAGTCATCTCCCCAGTTAACNCCCCAGCTACTTCAGCCTCACTTGGTGAGGTGTCTTGGTGATCTGTTCTACCATCTCCCTCAGTTCCCTTGGAGGAATCCATCCAGTCCCACTGTGAGTGTCTAAGCCACAGCAGGTCATCAATGATTTCCTCCTGGACTGCAGGGGTTTTATCCTGCTCCCTGCCCCTGTTGACCAGCTCAGAGGGTTGGTTGCCCTGGGAATAATTGGTCTTGCTCATAAAAAAAGGGGCTAAGATGGCATTAGGCCTTTCCTTACATTTGGGTACAATGTTCCACCCTGCATCCAACAAAGGATGGAGGTTGTCCTTGGCACTCCTTTTGTTGTTAATGTATTTATAAAAAATGCTTTTTATTCTATTTTACACCAGTTTTGAGCAGATTGAGTTGTAATTGAGCCTTTCTGATTTTCCCTCTACATGACCTAAAAGCATCCTTGTATTCTCCATGAGCTGCCTGCCTCTTCATCCAAAGCTCATAAACCTTTTTTTCTGAGTTATTGCTAAAGCTCCCTGTTCAGCCAGCCTGGTTTTCTTCCCTGCTAGGTCATCTATTGGCACTTGGGGATAGCTTGCTCCTGTGCATTTTAGATTTCTTCCTAAAGTATGTTCAGCCATCCTGGACCCCTTTGTTATTAAGTGCTGTTTCTCAGNCTAGTTTTTCCAATTTAATTACATCTTTGGTGAGGTGCCCTGCAGCTTTCTGTCAGTAGGGACTGTCTTCCTTTACATCCCATGCTGAAACTGTGGCAAAAGATCATAGCTGGTTCTGTTGAGCACGATTCACCTCCCTCAGCTGTCTCAAGGGCTACTTGGAGACCCAGGATTTCTAAGCATCCCTGACAGGACTGTCTGCAGGGCTCACTTCTCTTTTATGTTACAGTTTCATGCAGGAGGTCAAGAAGGTGGGCAATCCTTTTTAACTGGGATTTCCCAGTCCTAGTTTAGCAACAGAATGGGAGGAATGCAAGGAAGAAGTCTGATCCAAATTGGGCTTCTGGGTTTTTTGGTCTTTCCGTGTGCTTTTTCCAAGTCTGTGTTTAGTACAGCTTGCATCTCTAAGATAAGGAATACCCTAGACTGCCATGACTTCACATTGTACCTATTAGGGACTGTTTCACTGTGTCCAAAGACTGCTTCATAAACAGCATCTTTGCCTACAAGATGTTCTGGCAGCCAGATGTGAAGGTTTATTCATTCATATACAAGGAAGACGTGACAGCCTTTTGGGACTTTACAAGCTGAGTCATTGGATAGTGACTAAGAATGGTTATTCATCGGTAGCTGACTACTAAACAATCTTCCAGTCTTATGGGACAGCACCCATCAAAACTTTGCAGAAAGTTGACTTTAACCCCATATTTAGTTATCAGGCTTTAGGTCACATTATGAATAACATTGTGATTCAGATGTCTCAGAGATGTTCAGAAACCTCTTACCATAAGGTTTCCTTGTCACAGTTATTAATCATAATGTTCCCAGAAACAGGTCCTCCCATGCAACATGATGAGTGAATGCAGGTGGTGGAAAGCAGCCTTCTCCATCCATTTCCTAAGTAAGCAACTGGGGGTGGGGGGGACGGGGGGGAGGAGAGAGAAAGAAGAAACCTGTAGATACTTCCTGTGAACAGGAGTGGGGGAAGTTACAGTAAGGACTTCCCATTGCGCCACACAGCAAGAATATTAATTTTTCATAGCTTCGATCTTCAAAATTGGGTGATCTTCCTTCTGCTGTCTATGGAGTTTGTGTCACTGGTGTAAGAGCTGTTTCCATATCCATATATGACGACACAAGATACAAATGTGTAAATCCTTCACCTTCTGCATACTTGGGGGTTTTCAAGGGAACTTGTCACAGAGGTGTTTGTGTTACGCAGAGCAGCAGCCACATGAGATTATGCAAAGGAAACTCCCTCCCCTGCACTACCTGCTCTGCATGAACAAGCTCTGCCTTGAACACTTCAGGGGATAAGGACAGAGTTCCTTCAGAATTGTCACTGAGGCATAAAGAGGACTTTGCAAATGAGTACCACTGCTGTAGCCAAAAATACAGGTTTTTTCCAGCCATATACATCTGCTGCACCAGCATGCAAAGCATAAATAGTTTGAGTGGGAAGCTACCAGTGGAAGAAAAGGGGAGAAAAATTAGCAATTATTTTCATTCCACATAGAAAAGAAAAGTTAAACATAATTTCTTAACTCCAATGAAAGAAATCTTTAAAAAAAGAAATGTGGTTTGAAATTGGAAACACAAGCCTGTATCTAAACCAAAGCCCTTATTATTGTGCATTTTTTAAAACTCATCCTACTGGAAATCTGCAAACCTCCTAAAATTACTGTCACGTTCACATGAGAAATACCTAAAATGCCAAGTATTTGTGGGATAATTGCTGTTTACTTGACATTTGTTGCTGCCCTGAATTTCAGCAGACATATGCTTGCACAGTTCAGCCATTAAGCTTAACATCAGCCACTTTGCAAAGTTAAATAATTCAGCTGTTTGCATTTGCCTACTAATTGCTGAGAGCAGCCATCCACACAAAGGATTAAGTGACTATTATTCTTCAGAATAATATAAGTCTTTTATTCTGCAGGAAGTCTAAAAAATGTCATTTGGTACTTTCATGTACAGCATCTCTAGGAATAAGTTAATGGAGTACAGAAAGTTAAAAATCTGTTTGGGCCTGTATATCAAATTCCATCTTGATGTGCTTTTAACTCTAGAAAAACATTTTGGAACGGAAATAGCAATTGGCTCTTAACTTCCATCTACTACTAGTGAAGTACTGTTTTACTTCTAGAATGAAACAGCTCATTTTGAAAAACCCAAAACAAATAAGCTGTCATGTCCAAAAGCATTTGAAAGCTTGCAGTAGGCATTAATGAACACAGCAGACTCTTCTGTGGTAGGGGTGCTGAAAACAACACAGCAATATATAATCAAATGAATACTTTATGAGTCATTATAAATCTGTCTTGAGATAGTGCCTAGAAACTAGAATTACATTCTTCCCCTAAATACTTTTAACTTAGTGGAGCTTATTGTAGAATTTTTACAAGCAGCTGTGACTTTTAAAAGATTTCCTTCCCTTTGCATTGATAACTTCTCCATAGAGTTCATCAGTAAGAAATCAAGACGTACATCTCAGGACAGCAATTTTCAGACTCTTCTGTTCAGTTTGACTAATCTGCTATGTATACATCTCAAGGGTTCTTTCCCTGGTTAAATAAATACGGAGGCTTTCACTAACTCTTGCACTTGCTGCTCTGCAAGTAGCAATAACACTAATTTAGCAAAGGAAAAATAGTTGCATTGGATTTAGCTCTAAATTATTAGATGATATCTCTTGCATAAATAAAAGCAATTTTATTTCCTTTGTAGCTTTCACAAAGTGGTGATGTCTGCGGTTGGGGTTCTTTGGCACATTTTAGTGACTTCTATGTGGCTTCATAAGCAAGGGGTTTTGTCTGCACAGCAGGGTGTGATGCTGTGCTGCAACACCACTGTGCATTGCAGCAGATGCAGCTGAACAAGCACAGTGCCAGAGCTCTGTAGGTGACTTGAACTTGAAGTAACTCTCTCCAGCTGGGCAGGCCCGTGAGCTAATGCTGGCTCAGAATTGGCTCCCCAGCTATCACTCAGTGACTCACTCATGCTTTCAAAAAGACCCGGGCTTCTAAAATCACATCTCACAACCTTTAGTTAGTGTGTGCATCCGTGGACATGTTTTCCTGAGAGGTACAGAGCTCAGTTATGGCTGAAGCATGCATTCATCATCATCTTTGACCCTGCTGCCTTGTGCCAACACCTTTGGTGCCAGGTGACACTGGCTCGTGCTGCTGGAGGAAGGGTGGATTCAGATGGATGGCTTAGGCATAACAGTAACAGCCATCCCTGCCCAAACTGGTGGGAGCTGCAGTCTCCAGACCAGTTTAGCAATTTCAGAAGTTACTTTGCTTCCCACAGCCGAAGCAGCATTGCCTTGGTGTAGCACCTGCTGCTCACCTTCAGACAAAACGCAGCCCCAATGTCTGAGAAGACCCTCCATAAATTGCCTTGTTCTACCATACTCATGGACCTGGCTTTCTGGGTTAGTTACATTTATCTGTGCTTCAGCAATGCTTCATAGACCCTCACAGCTTTAGAAGGTCAGCTGTAGGATGTACATGCACTTGCAGCAATTACTGTGGTCTAGGGGATGCTGGAAAAAATCCTTACATCAGAGAAGCTCTCCAACATTACTCTTGTTTTGCCTTCATCCATAAAATATACTTAACTTCCATTATTCCAAGAAAGCTTTTTGGACCATGCACTCTTGTGTAATCCTTGGTCCACAGAAAGTGTTTTGTGATTCCACATGATTGTTTGTCTATATCCCTATGTCATCTGCAAAACTGGCTGTGTTGCCATGTTCTGTAAACAAAGCTGGCTCAGAGAAATGTATGGCTTGTGATCAGTACTGGTAGTTTTGAAAATAAATTTGAAGCCCTTTCAATCCAGGCACTGCCTATAGTGCAGCACTGAGCTGTGCAAGAACCAGCTTCTGACTTCTGGGTGCTTCTTTGCTTTCAGAATTGAAATGGGAAGAGCTGCCCAGGCTTTATTTTAAGGTTACGTTCTTGCAAAAGCCAGTATGTGATTAATGAAGGCTTTGAGCTTGTTATAGGCATGATCAGTCTATGCTGTAAATGGCTATAAACAAAGCAGGGGAAGGTAGTGTAGTTAATTCTAAGCCGATGTTTATAAACAACTTGTCAAACTTTATCGCTATTGGTTAATGACTATTAATAATGTATTAATGCCTTATAAACTATTTATAAATGGAGCCTTAAGAAACTTATGCAGCTTGGTTCTATGCTTGTGGTTAAGTACAAAATCTTCTTCAGCTCCAGCCTGTACAGG
Organism: Notiomystis cincta; assembly: GCA_013398075.1. NCBI lineage: Eukaryota > Metazoa > Chordata > Aves > Passeriformes > Notiomystidae > Notiomystis > Notiomystis cincta. The sequence continues at coordinate 57,298 of VZRX01021003.1, read as the reverse complement.
TATTTCTTGTAACATTCAGAGATGTGGCACTGCAAAAACACTCAGGTTTGTTGGCCTTGACAAATGCAAAGCTGATATGCTGATAGAAGAAAGAAAAAGCACATCATTCTGAAGGTTCTGACCTGATACCCACTTACTACTAATTGTATTGCCCCTGATACTCTGCTGTGATCCCTCTCCAGATGACTGAATGCTGAAAGTTTGCAATATTTGGTTGTTGGTCCCAAACTTCATGTTGGATAAATATACAGAGGATAATTTTGCTGTGTAATTTTAAGTAACCAGATCACACTACATTTGGTGTCCTAATCTGTGAAGAAAGTAAAGTGCTGCTGAAGAGGAAATTATTCACTAGCCTTAAGAAGTGAGCACATGACCCTCTCAAGATGCAACAGGGAAGTGTTAGGATCAGGTATTTCAGTGGAACTCAGCTCAGGTGAATATACTTTCTTGACCCCTCTTTTCCACATGATAGCTATGTAACAAATTTCTTTTAAATTGTTGATGTTACTTCTTCCTGTAGACGAACACTGTTTTGGGCACAGTTCATTCTATTGGATGTGTCATAGGAATGTCACATTTCATAAAACTATATTCGATCCAAAAATAGAAGAAAATTACAGATCAGAATAGTGCTGTGATAAATACTTCAGGACAATATGAAGCAGTAAGTGTGTTTCAAAATGTAATCTAGACCAATGTTTCATATCTGTTCTTTATAAACAAATCTTCATTATCCATGATTGCGTTACACACTTTGCAATTTAATTAAACCATGTCAAAAATAAAATAAACTCAACTTTTTTTTCTTTCTCTACGTTTATGAGTAATCCTATGATTTTTCTTTTTTAAAGATAGTATGTTGTGCTAATGTTAGCCTAATCTGCACACAGTCTAAACTGTTTGTTTCATCCTTTCCTCCACAACTCACCTCCCATATCTGGACTATCCATCATTTGCCCTGGGTGTCTGACAATTTGTATACAAAAAATGTATCCACCCTACCACACCAAACTGTGCTCCAAAAGGGCAACTTTAATGAGGCAGAACAAAGACCAAATGCCTGTACAGTACAACATACTTGTGAGCTAGCAATGGATGTTTCTTGTGGCATCCCACAGGCTCTAAACCACACCACTCAGAGTCCCAGCTTCCTTCCCTAGCCTCCCTCTCCACTCAGCATCCCATAAGCTGGGAAGGGAAAGCCAACATGAGAGTGAATGCATTCCCCAAGACATGTGGTTTTCATTTTCTTGCTCTTTTCCAAAAGAACAAGAGAGCTGTATTTTGTTGAGGTTGACAAACAAGGCAGAATTGCTGTGTATTAATGAGGCAGTGCAAGCTCTCGACACGTGTTCAGGGTTAGCTTGAAATTAACACATGAGGGCCTGTATGACCCACTGAGTTGTTTCTGATTCCTTTCGTGTCACTAAAAGGAATGACTTGTGCTGTTTGTCTTCATCTGGCAAACACAGTCATTAATGTTAGACAAGACAAATTGGCTCTTCTAGACTGTAAGTTTCTTCAAAAGTGATCTGAGCATGATGTTTTACTGAGCTGCACCTAGGTGAGGAACGCAAAAGGTTAGGAGCAAGCAATATGTTAGCATTAGTGAAGCTCAAGAAGAAAAGCAAAATGGTGAGATCTTCCAAAATAATTTTGTGGTAAAGAGTCCAAACTTGTGTGTAAATTTATTTTTTTTTAGTTAAAGGTCTGTCAGAGGAACTTGCAAATTCACTATCTGTGCTGGAAAAATGAGCACTAAGAAAGAGACACGACATGGACTACACAAAGCAAGAAAATCAAAGGAATATTTTTAAACCATCTCAGTAATTTAAGAGTAACTGCCATCGTTTGGAAAAATAACAGGTTTATCAGACTAAAACTTTTTGCCCAGTGTCAATGAGACACTGGCTCCCAAGGGCCTACAGATCCCTGTCTGCAAAAACATCAAAATGGAATTAGGAGAAAATGTCTGCTAATGCAGCAGAGCACAGGACATTGGGATGTTGGCAGGCCACAAGGCTGGACTCAGATACCTTCCGCCTCCTCTATGTCACCCTGCACTGGATGAATCAAAGGCATGCTTCAGCTAGCTCTGCAAAAGTTACTAGATTTTGCCATAAGAGGCTGCAAAATGTAGCAGATGAGTGCTTGAGTCCTCTTAGAGATCTCCTAAGGCCAAGGCAGATGGTGCTTGTGGTGTATGAAGAATAAACTTTCATAGCATTTCTGTGTCAACTCATGGTCTGTCCACCCCTCAGGATAAAGAATCACGTGTGACAATCTGGGGGCATTTTTATCAACTACCATGTAAAGATAGGGGGAAATGTGAAACATTCACTTTCTTGTCTCTTTTGGTTTGCTTCCCATTAACAAATTTTGCTGTTTGACAATTGAGACAGCTCTGTTTAACAACACTGGTCTGGTTTCATGGGAAATGTGCTGGAAAGTGACATCTGAAAACAACATGTTGGACAATTACACTCACTTCTGAACCAATAAAAGCTGTCCTTCAAAAAAAAAAAGTGATGGGAAATTATCCATCACTCTACACTGCTTCTTTAATTTTTCCCCCTGCTTTCATCTTTAGAGATTGGCCAGCAACATCTCTTCATCTGCTCATATTGTCCCATCGCCTTTGTGCTCTCAGTGCAGTGGATGGGCTTGAAAACTGTTGAGCTGAAAAAGAGACCCTTTGACACCTTGCAAAGTAACACAGGCAAAGATGTTCACCCACAGCAGCAGCCTGGCAGTCAGGGAGGGGATGAGAGAAATTATGCTAGCACTTCTTCATAGGCAAACTGCAACAGCAGCTCTCTGTTGTGGCAATAGGGACGCCAGGTTTGCACTGAAACAGAGGAGAAATCTGAGTCACAGATCAGGTGCTGCTTTGCACTCACAGCTGAGCATTGGTAAATGATGCACTGCAGGATGTGTAGAGCATACACTCTGACAACCAACTGTGACAGGTCTTAAAAAGGCAGATAAAGGGCTTCGATGCAAAGGAAAATGAGTGGAAAAATGAAATTAACGACGTCCAGAATTCAGAGCACTTTTATCCTAAAGCCAGGAACCAAGGTCTGCGCACTTGAAAATTTTCCCATTTCTCAACTAGGTAAAAAGGGCTTCTTTCTTTTTCTCGTTATTTTGTTAAATGCAGAAAGGAACTAACAGAAAAAACTCTTTACCTCGGTCTCTTACCGCTTTGGATCCAGATATAAATGTATTTTGCAAGAGCTCTTTCTCTCATCCCAGGCTGATTTCCTCTAAACCAGCAAATTTCTGAAACTTCAGCACAAACAGAAAGCTGCATCATTGTGATTCTTGCGACTTTCTGATGAAACTTACAACATATCCGTACATTTAAGGAATGTTGCTTATTTTTAAGTAAGAAGTCAACAATTTCCATACCAAACATGGACAGAGTTTTAGTCATAGTATTACTGAGAGAAACATCTGTTCCTGTAGTTCCTGAGATCTCAGATGTCCTGTGCTGATGTTTCCTCCACATCTGCTACAAAGATCAAAGTTGTAGAAGGTGAAGTTTCTGTCTTTTTTTAGGGGAGTGAGGTACCATAAAGACAGCAGGGAGGGGATAGGAGCTAAATAAGTCACATAACAGCCTCCTAATTGATGGACAGCGCAATGGAAAGGGGAGCTGTCTTTCCTCTGTGCCACCTACATCTTCCTGTGATAAGCAGTCAATATCTGCCATGGGCTGTGCATCATAGGTATAAATCAGTAGTCCCACACAGTGGTACAAAGATAAGGACTTGATCCTTTGCTGTGTTGTAGGAACAGTTATTTATCTGCTCTGAGCCCGATGGCAGGGCCTGAGGAACAGATCTTTGAAACACAATTTTTCAATTAATTTTAAGGTCTCCACTGAAAACTGCCTCCCTTTTTCAGTTGCAGTTTACATATAAACCACTAGGAATTTCATTTCAAAGTGAAAGTTACCCAGTTTTCTTACACAGCACTGAGCTAATTCATTGGGTAATCTCTCACTCTGTCACACAATGAAATAATGGGATACTGGCTCCATACATCCTTCAGTTCAGCTTGTTGTGAAATTATCAGCCCTGTTTCTCTGAAATAACATGTGGAAGGAAATGTGCAATGAAATTACACTGGTGCACTTTGAATGATCAATGTTACTAAGCAGAAGAAATGAGGCAATGTGGCCATTCACTGCATCCTCTGTTTCAATTTGATAAATTAATCCAAAGCAGATTAAGTTGTATTCTGCCTGTATTTTTCCAGGGTTTTTTTCAAGCGAGGTACCACTTTCTTCCTAGGTTTTAACTTAAATTCCTGCTTATTGCTTCCCTTCCCTTCCCTTCCTCTCCATCTTTTCTTCTTTTTCCTTCTAAGTAATGGAGAAAATGAGGCTGAAAAATATAGAAGTACATTCAAGAAAGACTTGGCTGGAAGAGATCCAATGGAGGCAATTGAGAGGGGGCTAGAGCACTCCTCCAAAAGCAGGCTTTGGGATGTGTCTGGCTCAGCTGGGAGCTTTGTATGTATTAGCACCTTTGGGCATGTATTAGCACCCCATGTATCAGGCACATTTAATTTCTCATTACCATCTATGCTCAAATTCAATTGCAAAAGTCACAAAAGAGCAAACAAATGCTCCTCATATAAACATGGCATGCAGTTGTTTAACCTCACGTATGGACTCCGCGGGAATGGCTTTGAGGGTTGACCTCTGCCTTGGTCTAAGCCTGCACAGTATTAACTTTAAATTTGCAAGACTTTTGCCAAGGCACTTGTCCCAAAATCTTAGGGCTGTCTGAATCTCTTCTCCTGAGGCAGCAAAATGCTTAGCCTTCTGCTTCAGTCTCAGTCCTCAGCTGATGTTTTACTGTTGAGGCAGGCATGCAGTTTCTCTGCTGATCTCAGGTTAGACAAAGTGACAGTCTATGACAAGTGATGGTTGTATACTGTCTTGTTCAGTGGAAGTGGCAGATACAGCTTCAACACCTCGGCTAGCAGCTGCCCCAGATCGCTGTGAAATGCCTCTGCTGGGCTTGATCCAGCTGGTAAAGCATCAGAGCTGGTCATCCACTGCAAAATCCAACATCAAGCCCAAGTTTTGCAAACCCAGAATTGTGTTGGGCAGTGGTGACTTGCACTGCACCCATGCCTTTCACTGCAATATGGTTGGTTTCCCACATTTTTTCTGAAAGTGGGAAGGTCACTAGCGAGAATCAGTAAAGGCTCAAATGCAAGGAAACTTCGCAGAGCCCGTAGGAGTTGAGTACACTCTGTAAAAATGATCGTCATTTATCTTTGTTAACAGTGCTAAGGATGTTGCACAAACTTGTAGGAAATTTCCATCCAGGGCAAAGAACAGCACTCCTCCCACCACCTTGTGTTTTTATTGTAGCTCTCACAGGACACAAACTGTTACAAAATGACCCAGAGCTGCATCGCAACACGGCAGCAAAGCGATTGATGCCCCTTGTAAAAACACCAGCTCCCCTGGCCCTCTTACTGGGCAAAGGTCAATGCAAAGAATTAATTAGCTTATACCTGTGTTTTGGGGGAAAATATTTAAAGTACAATCTGGTATAAAAACTGAAAGCCACTACAAAAGTCTAAACAGTGTTTTTTGGGTTTGTGATTTCTCAAGCTAATTTCAAAACAGAAGGGGATGAAGGGCAAGGGAGTAGCTGACTCAGTTTTTGATTTTTGAACTCTCACTAACAGCAGTATGCTTTCCAAGAATTTTGATTTCTATTCCACCATCAAAATAAAACACCCACGTTTTTGAAACTGCTCCATCACTACCCTGAGGCATGTTCTTTGAAAACATAGAAAAATTTCAACTTGTTTTGCTAGATATAGAGAATGAATCTGAACACTTTGGCTTTAACCAAAGAAATGGGAACTGGACGTTCTAGAATATATAAAAAAATACATTTTCACATAGGTTCAGTTGGGATTTTTGTTATCATTTCTATGCTTCTCCCATTACCTATTGAAACTCAAAATGTTAAGAGAAAGACACTTTCAGCTTGTGAAAGATCAAAACTTTACCGGCAGAATTACTTGTCCAGGAAGCAATTGTGGTTGTTTGATATGACTCTAAGGCCACATGTCACTGTGGCAAATGATGTCACAGTCAAATGATGGGGGGTTGTTTTCCATTGCATCAAGAACTGATTTATCTCTGAGCTGTTTGTGTTTATTTTTCTGGAAATTTGCTAACGTATAACCCAGGAAACTGGTACATGCTGTTATTGCAAGAATTCTTATTTTAAAGTGCTTCCTCCACTTTACAGTGGCATCCACTTCATGTCTTAGCAGATTCCTGTGCTGTTGGAACTATCCTTCTTATGCTAACACTTTGCCCTGTTCCAATAGGGATTCATTGGTATCTCATGCAGATAAAGTTTAAATTATTTTAATGGTGACAGGAGTGAGGCAGTATTAACTTTCCCACAATTCAGTGGGGTTTTTTCATAAAAGTTGAATTAACTTGCCAAAGCAGCTCTATCATACACACAGGCAAACATGAAAACAGCTCTGTTCAACCAGGGGTGAACAAGCGACCTTGGTGTAGCACCTGTAGTAGGAGATGCCAACACAATGCTGCTCATATCAGGACAAAGTCAGTAACTGCACTTTCTAGATCCCCTTTGTCCTGCTTATGGGAAAGGCTACCACCCCCAGGACACAGAACTGCTTTCATTCCTGGTCAGAGTCAAGATGAGCATGCAGTGCCCATCCCTTAAGTTGCATCTGGCCCCAGTGGGCCAAGAATTTGCTGTTTCAAATCAGATGCAGGTAATATAATCCTGAGGGCCAAGTCTGTCAGACCTCCAAAAGTGATGTGGATATCTGCTTGACTGAACTGACACCCAAGGAAGACATCACAGATGACAGCTGCTGATTCTTGGTGTATAGAAAACTGTCTTTCCTTGGACTGTAATTCCCAGTCTCAGATATAGATCTGCCTTCCACACACTGACTGTAGGTTGCTTTCTTGTCCACTTTTTCTTAGACATCGTGAGTCTATCCAAGATATCTGGCATCTCTAGATAGGGCAGGATTGTTTTACCCTTGCCAGCCTGCCTGGTGGGAGAGAGGAAGTGGTGGGATGTCTGTATGGGAGTGGTACAGCAAGTGCATTGTCTCTGTTTCATTGTGCTTTATGATTTCTGAAGGGCACTCAAAAGGGGATTTCCATGCCTAATGCATAGTCCTGCCAAGTTAGGAAGCAAAATGTCTTATTACACCCTTATGCTGGAGGACTTCAAACCTGGAGGAGGAGCTGCACTGGTTCAATGCAAGCTTGAGAAAAAGTCCTACCCGATAACACTGTTTCTCCTTTACACCTTCCTGAGTAAAATTAATATTAAAGCACTGAACTCATGTGGTGGAAAATTGGATTATGTCCTGAGTCTCCACAAGCTTACTTTGGTACCTATAATCAAGTATATCAAAAGAAATTTATGAGGCTATACATATTTGCCAACTACTGTCTTCCATCTGAAAACAGAGCTAATCATGTATACCTTCTAGTAGGTTTTTGCCAGAATTTCATGATACAGATTGAGTCATGCTTTGGGTTTAAGCAGCTCCCAGAATTATTTGAACCTAATTTTTGGCTGAGGCCTCACCTTTGTAGTAGTGCAAATAAATTAGTCATTTATCTCAATTTCAGAATTTCTTTAAGACAGTAAAGGTCTGTGCAGAAAATAAGGAGGTCCTGTGCTCCTCAACCTTACCTCCCTCTCCCCAGCTGTATACCAGCTCTATTGCCTATGCACATATGACCAGACAGATCAGGGAGCTGATCTGCCTTAAAAGTTAGAACTTACTCTTTCCAGAATAATTTTTCATGGCTGGTTCTTTGTCATATTATTTTGCTTGTCCCTTGTTGTCAACACAAGGAAGGGACCAAAAACAAAAGCAGAAGGGCAATGCAACCTCTTTAGAAACAGATTGCTGGATATCAGTCAACCTTCACAAACAGAATCACTCCAAATTCCTTCACACCAAGGAACATAAATAATTTCTGCTATAGAAAACCCATTCCTTGATTATTTAATACACAAACCCCACAAGTGTGAATTGGCCACAGTGGTTATAGTTTTAGGTCCCCCTTCTGAGCAATAGGAGTGTATGCTTTTTGCTGTAGTGGGTGCAGTCCTTGCATTACCCAAAGCCAAATCTACATCTGTCTCCTCAAACTCATATCATTTTTTCAGCATGTGCTTGGAAGAGAAAGCAGCGTTGTCATACTCCTAAACACAGCATGGTAATCTGCCCCACAGTTCCAAAGTAGAAGCAAAGTGGAAGATTCTACTGGCTGACAAAGATTATCTTCTGTTTCCTGCTTCAGGGAAGAAAAATGAGCAAAAATAAAGGTCATCTGTGTTTATATTAACTATACAACAGTTCCACTATGTTTCGTAACAAACTTGGGTCATTATTTATCCACTTGTCCTTTATATCACAGCTTTGAACTCTGGGTTTGCTTATCATGATATTTCTAAAATCCGTAAACAGTCAGGGAGAAGTATTTCTAGTTTTCTAAATAGAGCATTAGGTCATTTTATTATCAGAGAAATATAACGCTGCCCATCTGTTGTTGTTTCACATGTGGAACAGCAGGCAGCCTCCTCCTAACCGTTAATTATTTCAGGGAAGTCACTGCAGCAGCTTTGCCATAAGGGCCCAGTTTCATTTCTGTTCTTTGTGATAGGTTTCCCCCCAGCCATCCGTGAGGTGTGGGTAGTGCTGCACTGAGAGGACACCCATTCACACAGATGACAGCACACCCGTGGTACCATTTTCTTCAAATGTTTAAGTTTTGTCATTGGAGCAAAGGTTGGAGTTCAGTTTTTGCTAAGGACTTTCATTCATCTCTTGGTTCAAAATCAAGTTTGCATCTTTCTTGAAGCCTCTGGAAAAGCTGAAATTCTTTACTTCTTAACCCTGGGGTATCATTACCTCTTAGATCACTGTACTGCTTCCTGCAGCAAGATGTCTCTCTTGTTACTCTCATATACCATAAAATACAGGAGAGCAGTAATGAGAAATTAACTAGATCCCGGAATCCTAAGTCCCTTTGTGGTTCACTGAAAACATATTCTTCCATGTCAGAAGGTGAAAAGAATGTTGAGGTAAACAGGTCCAGTCACAAAGTAAACAGAAATCCACTGTGGTTAGAAGCTCCTCTCAGCGGGCATTGTATTTCTGCAAAGTATCTGTGCAGTGCTTAGCAAAGGTTGCTAGTTCTTACAAGTGCTAGAGTAGTGCAGAAACAGAAGATGTTATTTCATACAGATAAATACAATTAAGGAGTTATCAAGTGTTTTTGTCCCCTCTTGAGTTTTGGTAAAAGAGCAAATTGCATGTGAACTTGCTGCAACCTCCTATGAAGTGACCTTCTCATATGCTATTCTTCCCAGTTCCCACCGCTTGCCCTTTGCAGTACCAGCTTCTTCAGGTACATCCTGTACCCTCAGAATTCATCATTTCCACCACATGAGTAACTCACTGTGCATCAGACAGCAAACTGTGTATCAGGACGTGGTGTTTCTGTTTATGTCTAAGCATCATAAAGATTTACATTGGAAATGTCCAGCAAAACTCAATTATCAGGTTACTCCTAATGAAAGTGTAAATTAACATACAGCTTGGAGGTACCACTTGAGTCTGTCTGGGGTCTCCTTTCTTCTCAGGATGTCTCAGAGAACATTTTACTCTGTGACATATGGGGCTAGCATGGGCCATGGAATTTTCTGGAAGACCTGTGGTGTCTCTTTCCTGGGAAGTTTATGATGGAGTGGAGGCTGCTTGTTTTTTTAGTTTGTGGAGAGACTTGCCAGGGATTTTCCTGGCAAAACTGTGACCTTCTTCTAGGGAATTGTGGTATTTAAGAAGTCCCAAGCCTCTTTTAGGTCTCCTCTAAGAAATTTTTCAGCAGAAAGTAGTAGGCATGGAAAAGAAAGAATTAAAAAGATTTGATGGGCCAGCAGCATTCCTCAGACAAAATTATAAGAAAGTTTGCAATAGAATGTTTGTGTTGGTATTATACAGACTTTACAAAGGAATGTAGACCCAAGTGGACTAGTTGGACTAGGGTAGTTTTTCTTTAAAGATCAGCTAGATGGGAATATGAATATTCCAGTTTTATATCAAAATATCTATTATCTATACACAAGTTATCCTATATCAGGACATAGCTTTGTATATTTCCATGCAGTAAGGATAACTTTCTTTGTTGCCTTATACAAATAAATTGCACACATGATCAATACAACAAATAAGGTACATGGAAAAATCATGAGAAGAAGTTTAGAAGACAGCATGTGCTGGGAAACTACATAGATCCTCTCATGGAGAAATGAAAAGGGCAGAAATGGGAAGACAGGTGACTTTGGAATTGCTCCATAGTTGAGAAGTGTCTCCTGGGAAATGGATGCACCATCTTCCCCTTTCTGCAAAAGGAGAAGTATGTTCCTAGCTTGAGGAAAAGTGAGAACTACAATGAGACTCAGTCCTGTGCAAGTACCTCAGACAGATTAGCCTGGGTTGGCCCCCTGCTCATACTGCATGATGCTCATCTACCACGGGTGAAATCCGAGCTAGATGCTGGTTTACTCCATATGGATCCTTCCAGGACACTGCTGAAGTACATGGTTTCAAAACCCTCCAAAATCACTGACAATTTCATGAGCAGGGACCTGACCAAACAGAAATTTTACTGAGAAAACTATTGCCTTCTTTGAAGTCTTACTGTAGGTAACTTTTTTGTCCCTGTGAGTATAATTTTCAACATGAAGACTGCCTGAGTTGTTTTAATGACCTTGAGAAGAAGCATCCTGTCTTTTTTTTTAATTTATGTAATTCCCAAAGACCCATAACTGTTTGCATGGGCTTGGACCACTTCTAATGTATTTAAAAAATTAATATGCAAATTAAATGCAAGTTTAGATCAAATTGTATTGTTTTCTTTTGTTTTGATATGTGTGCATGTGACTGTGATTAAGGCTTCACATGGACCGGGAGGTGAGATGGCTTCTAAGCATGTTAGTACCAAAAAACATTCTCAATTATAATCCCCCATAAGCAATGGCTGCATATTTCATGTAGTAGCAGGGATGACCACAAAATATGTGCTATATTCAAGTAGTGCATTACTTTAAACTAGATGCTACTGCAAGCACATTTAATGTCTCCCTCTTCTACTTTCCCTGTCTCAGAGTGGCGTGTCTTTCATCCAAACAGCTTGTTACATGTTACAGAAGTTCTGTAGCCTAAATCTTGATTCCACCTTATTCATGTCAGGAGTATAGGTTATGTTTTCATACTAACCATACAATACATAATTTAATAGTGAAAGTTTAGCCCTGAGATCTTTGCTGGGTTTCTTAAGTGTTATATTTTCTCTTACTTATGTAGCTGACAACTATTTTTGTGGGAGTCACTGGATGTATCTCTGTCCATTTCACAGAAGCCAGCTTGCCTCTAGAATGCTTCCCCCCAAAAAAGTGGAGTCTGGGCAGAGGAACCAACTAATCCTACTGTGGTTTTCGACCAGGAGATGCCTGTGCTTAACCCTACCCTCTCCTTACATCCCCATTACTCAGTTGTGGATCAGCAGCACCATTACTTCCAAAGATGGGAGTACTGCTAAAGGCTAGGCAAAGATTTTCCAGCATTTCCACATTTCTTACATTTCTAATCTTCTAAAGGGACTTTATGAAACACATAGTAAGTATATAATAAAATATATATAAAGCAATAGAGCAGCAATAAAGTAAATTGGAGTAAGAATGAGCTAGGCTCTTGCAGGTAAGAAAAGAGACTATAAAATAGGAGGAAAAAGAATGAAGGTCACCTGTTTTTTATCAGAAATCTAGTCTAGAGCTCAAAATCCATTTTCACAAGGACAAAAATACATGTGTGACACGTGAGGAAATGAACTCTCCAGGATGTCCTTTGGGAGTGCTCTAGGACAGAGGCATTTTGGAAAGAGGTGATAATGGCCTTAAAAGGGCAGTGATGAGATTGTGGAACTCCTGTGTGTGGGTTCTGGAAAAAAAAAGATATATTTGAACACCAAAGAAAACAAAAGCTCCTGGAAAATGCGAGCAACTAAGCTAATTGTAGACACTTGGAAAATGGAAAGACATTTCCTTTTTTCTTTATTTTTAAATGGGAGCTTTTGTAATCTGACTTCTGTTTAAGGCATAAGGAAATATGTCTTGATTTCTGTGTCTGTTATGTGCACTTTTCACAATCAGAGCCTGCAAACCTAAAATAAAGAAAATCACTGGAAGGTAAACCCAAAATATTCAAAAATACTGCTTAGCAGTCATTACAAAGTGGCCTTTTTCATGGATGGGTCCATACTGATATATCCATTTTCACCCATCCATCTAATAGAAGCTTAAGAAATACTCACTTATCTAATAAACAAAGATATCAGCTAGTAAACTTAAGTTGCAACTTCAAATTATAGTAATTAAAATAATATAAATTATAGGGAAATTGCCAAAAGATGGCTCTAGAGTCCATTATGAACTCCAGTAGACCCACAGTAGAAAACACTTTATGCTGTTGACATGTATGCAATACCTGGTGTCATTTTAAGTAGCATTTGTGTTATGGAAGTAAAACCACATCTCTATCAGACTACATACATACCCAGATTCCCTCTGAAATCCGTATTTCTTGTTCCAGTTAACACTCATCATCTAGAAGTAGCAACTCTGTGAAAATGGTGCTATGTGGTAGGCTTTCAGAGATAGTTCTTCATCTGAATCAACTGCAGGAATAATTTCTTTGTTTCATGTTTTGTTTCAAGGAATAATGAAAAAAAAAACATCTTAGAAGGCTCTGAACTTGCTATGAAATATATTCATACTATTGGTCACAAGTGTCTATAGCAAGATCCATCTTTTTTCCTAAGGCTGCTGAAAACTAGACAGGGAGTTTAAATTAAAATTAGAAACTTGTATGCTTCTTCTCTGCAGCTGTGGCTAATTTTTTTTCAGGTCTCATTGATTTCCTATTATGTTTATTGCAGGACTGCCCTGCTGTTGGTAATAGTGCCAGTTTTGTCTTAAACAGTGATGTTGTTATCTGTTGCCCTTGTTATTTGGTGAAAATTAATGATATCCTAAATTGAAACTTGCTTTGTACTCCACCCGTATTTGCTACTTAGTGCTGGGAAGCATGACTTGTAAAAGTTACAGACCTGGAATCCTCCTTGAGAGGAAAGGGCAATCTTGCATAGAGAATTTTCTTTGGCTGGTATCTCATCTTTCTGTGATCTCTGGGACTCGCGTCCCGTTATGTCCTTTGGCAGGCAGCTTGACGTGAGCTGTTCTGATGCATTTATGATGAATTTAGTGCCAGAAGCACACAGTAAACAGCAACAGGGAGAAGGCTCCAGAAAGTAACACTGCTGTCCAGCATCTCACCTGCTTTACCTGTCCAGAAAGAGCTGTCACATAGTCTTTATCACCACTGTCTTTTCTGAGCTTTAGCAGCTCTTGAGACACTCACTAAAAGCGCTGAAATATACTGAAAAAGCCAGAAGAAATCTACAACACTGAGCCTAGAATTGATTTCTTGAACCACATTTGAAATCTGCAGTTCAGTCAGCAGAAGATCTCAGTGCACAAGCCATATCCTTGTCTTTCTCTTCCTTCGTTTAGGCCAACAATTAATCATGGCACAAGAGGTAAATGAGTGGGGGATTTCAGTGTAAACTGTGCTGGTGGATTGGTAAACATTTCTGGTATTGTTGCAAATAACCAACACAAGAGTAAGGAATGGAAGTTTAGCTTTAGGCCTGTATGTTTACCATTACGACTTTAAACTGTTTATAAGAAGAAGAGTGCTTTAAATGTTCCTGAGGAGATGGGCAAAACCACAGGGCTGCTAAGGGTTTAACTGAGATAAAGTGTTTGCCTTAAAATTCAGAGAAACGTGGTCAGTTTGCAGGCGTGGTTTGTCATTTAAAACATTGCTGTTGACATTGTGTTGTGACACCAGCCTAAAACATTTATGGTAACTCCAGAAAGGAGGTGTATTAGAAGCTGGAAAGCAACATCTGGATTCTTCTTTATCACCGTGTCC
>VZRX01021003.1:14700-43139 GCA_013398075.1 Notiomystis cincta | reverse complement strand
TCCCCCCACCCTCTCCACCCCCCTATTTTTATTGGAGACATTAAAGTGTGGATTTAGATGTCCTTCAATACAGCCCTTGCTGGAGGATGCATAGCAGAAGGTGTCAGTTTTCAAGGTGAGCAGTAAAATGTTGACTGGGATTTTTCACTAGCTAAGCCGCTGGCTAAAAGTTGGGTAGAGCTGGGTGCTGGTCTCCTGGAGGCTGGGAAGTGGACATGCCACCTCCCACAGGTTCGCCAAGAGACCTGGTCTGGCAGCTGCCTTCCATGTTGGAAACCTTGGAGTCTGTAGCTCAGATTCTTCCTCTGCATGACATGGGTCAAAACAGCCCTTATCATCACCAAGAGGTTCTTCAAGAGATTTGTGATATATTCTGGTTTGAGGTTATTTTCTATCCTGTTTAATCCTGCAGACAAAACTAGGAATCTCTAACCAGATTATACGGTGCTGGTATGGGTCAGCAAAGACCTTGGTTCCAGTCAGTGTTCCAAGGTATTTTTAAACATCCTGTGAGGTTTGGCGCCCTGACTTAGGATTTGTAAACATGTGATGTTGGCAAGTAAGAAACCAAGCTTTGCTGCCAAAACAGGTGGGGAAGGACGTTAGAAAGACAAAGTCCCTCACCTTGGTGGAAGGGATCTTCACAGCTCTGGTCAGCCTCCACTCAACAGCAGTTCACAGTAGCCTGGTGTTTCCTGAGGAAGAGCTTTCATCATGGGACCGTACAGAGGAAAAGGACAAATACCTAGCTTGTGGCCATGACAGCCTGAAGTCAAAAAAAAACCCATTTTTTGTTACTTTATAAAACTGAGTGCTCCAAGAGTGCATTTCAGGCTGACATCACTGTTCATTAGCAAGAGGAACACAAGGACAGTTGTAAGCAAGACAGCTGTCTTCACCTGAGAGCTCTCTCTCACTTATTAACATCCTGATCTGATTTTGTTAGGATGGTACCAAGAAAGCTGTCTGACCATGGTAAACTCTGTAGAGCACTGAACTGCCAACAAATTACACGTCTGCTTGAAAAAATTTCAATTTAAATACAAAAGAACAAATATGAAGGAGAAGGCCAGCAGTCTTATCCATGTCATTGTTTTTGCTCTTCAGCCTTGTCTTCTCCACAGTCAGATGCCTGTCTTTTTGTGCATGTGCCACTCAAAAGAGACTGTAATTTTGTGTGACTTTCATATGCAGGTGGGTATAGCCTCTCTCATGCTGCCCTGAAATCAGCCCTTACCAGCTGGTGTTCTGCTGGTGTTCTGCAAAGGTCTTTCTGGATTGCTCTACTGAAGAGTCTGCAGTCTTCACTGGCTTTTTCCTTCCTTTGTCCCTGTGCCTCATACACATTTTAGAGAGATATTTCCTAAGCTTTTGACCGGCACCCAAAAATCCTCAGTACTGCAAGTGATCTGTTACTGAAGCAGTATGTGGGAAACATGTTCCATGTCATGGAGCAGCTCCCATGAAATGAGGAAAACATTGATGAACTGGAGAAGGAAGATGCCTTTAATACAAAGGATTTGAGGTAGATATGATCTCTGCCATGTTCCTGGAGGAATTCCTCTGATTTAGTAATCTTGTCAATAAGGGTCTTCTAGATAACCCAGAGCTTGCTGGGGACCATCCTTAATGGAAAATAGTCTCTATCATATGGATACTTTTCTAGTCTTTATAAATTATTTTAATGTAGGAGTAGCTCTTCAAGACCATGCTGCCTGGGTCAGTATTTAGATTGAGCAGTCAGATTTTACTTTCCAACTCTGCCTCCAGCGCAGATAAGGGGCTTTAGTAGTAATGGAGTGTTTTCTAGCTGCTGTGAATGTGGGGGGTTATTTGAGTTGCCAAGCTTACTTTAGCTGATGAGCTGATGAGGAAGAACTATCAGTGCAGTTATAAACAATCAGTCATAAACACACAGCTAACATCTACCTAGAACACAGACCGCTCGTGCTGACCTGGAGGCACTGCTGAGATCATAGCCAGACCCATAGCGATATGTTTGCAAGAAAAAGACAATTAATTACAGACTGAGAGGCTCAGTTAGCAGGATTACAATATGCCTCTTTATACAGCAAAAGACCAACTTAATTATCTCTGGTATACAGGATAGTTGTATGTGTCTAATGGTCTTTGATCCTTCTTGGAGGGAAAGATAGTTTATTGTTTGCTAATTCAAATTCTCTGTTGAAATAACCAGGAATAATTAATTCTGCTATTATTTCCCTTTCTCTCAAAGTTAAGAAAAAATTTAAAAATCTGCTTGTCCAGGCATTTATATATGAAGTTTTGTTGAAGAAAAAATATTCTAGGTTATATATTCATACTTTTAAACAGACATAAATCAATTTACATCTCTGTACAAATATATCTGTGTATGTACATATAAAAGTGCAATGACTAATATATACATACATACAATATATGTGTTTTTATACACACACACACTCACATGTGCATCCATACTACCATCCTGATATTCATAGTAGCCATTCTCTGAGAGAAATCACATGAAGAATTTCCATACTGACTGTCATCTTTCAACAATGCTCTCTTTATCAGAGTACAGTCATAGGTCAGTGGAAGGATGGACTGTTTCGTGAATGAGCTATTGCAGTGGTCTCAAGCATCCCATGTGGAGAATTTGCCTGTGAGATGTCTCCACTCTCTTGCCAATAAAGCCTGTAAAATACAGAAGTTTATCAACAGAACTTCACAAGCTGCAGGTGAGCCCATACCAAGAGCAAGGAAGAGTAGAGGATCTGAGTGTGTTTTAGACTATGGGTCACAGCAACTAAGCAGAAGAACACCTGGAAGTGTGTATATAAAAATGATAATGTAAAATATTTTGGAATAGAGTGAGACTTTGAGGCGTAAGCCCATGGAGTGTGTATGAGGTTTGAGCTTATGGAGAAAGTAGAGTGGGAGGAACCTAATAAAAGTAAAGAGAGAGAAGTGCAGATCCCTGCACCTTGGGAGGAACAACCCCAGGTACCAGCACAGGCTGGTGACCTGCTGGAAAGCAGCTCTGTGGAGAAGGACCTGGGGGTCCTGGTGGACAACAAGCTGTCCATGAGCCAGCAGTGTGTCCTTGTGGCCAAGAAGGGATGGCCAATGGGATCCTGGGTGCATTAGGGATCCTGGGGTGCATTGCCTGCAGGTCAAGGGAGGTGATCCTGCCCCTCTACTCAGCCCTGGTGAGGCACATCTGGAGTGCTGTGTCCAGTTCTGGGCTACTCAGGACAAGAGACACATGGAGCTCCCAGAGTGGGTCCAGCGGAGGACCATAAAGGTGATTGAGGCTGGAGCATCTCGCTTATGAAGAAAAGCTGGTGGAGCTGGGCCTGTTCAGCCTCAAGAAGAGATGTTTGAGATGGGACCTTATTAATGCATACAAGTATCTGAAAGGGGGGTGTTGAGATGATAGAGTCAGGCTCATTTCAGTGGTGCTCAGCAACAGAGCAAGGGCCAGTGGGCATAAACTGAAACACAAGAAGTTCTAGACGAAGACGAGGAAAATTTTCTTTATTTTGAGAGTGACAGAGCACTGAAACAGACTGCTTGGAGAATTTGAGGAGTCTCCTTCTCTGCAGATGTTCAAAACCCACCTGGATGCAACCCTGGGAAATCTGCTTTAGATGAACTGGCTCAAGCTTGGGGATAAGACTAGACATATCCAGAGATTCCTTCCAACCCCAGCTGTTCCGTGATTCTGTGATTCTGGTGGATTTCTATAATGTAATCACTCTGCAGTCTTGCCTCAATAATGAGGAGTGACTCAGCACAGTTTTTCTCCAAGCATATATTGCGTGTGGGATTCCTCATAATATAGACTTCAGTTTCTTAGCCTTTAGCATGCACCATGGACAAGCACTAAAATCTAGCAAACCCCACTTCAGAATACGAGTTCATACTTGGACACCTGGGTCTTGATTGAGGAAGATGTTTAATACTTCCTAACTCATTTTATTTCTAAGAAACTAGTGCAAGTTCTTGGAAAAATGTGTGTCTGCAAGTACTTTGCCAAATTCATTAATAACAGCTTATGTTCCTATCACACCTCAGTCTCTGTTCAGGTCAATCATATTTATGAAGTTCATCAGAAATATAAAATTACTGATTGGTCAAACAGCCATGAATAATCAAACATATTTAAAATATAAATTGCATTTGTAGAAACTGTTATGTGTCACTGGCCATTCTGTTCAGAATTGCTAAAACTCATACAATAATTTACTCTTTGTAAATTATTCAATCATTTGTAACAAACAAATAGTTTTCACTACAAATCTTGGACTGCTCTTCTAAAGAAAAGAGATGTAAACTGAAAATTGGAAGGATTCCGGTAAATGGCTGTTATTGAGGCACTCTTTTCTATGTCATCCAGATTTGAAGCTGAATATTTGGAAAGGTTTTCTTAGGTGCTAAAAACCAATAAGAAAAGGCTGAATTGACTCTAAACCAGGGTTCATTTAGGAAAAATTGGAGCTCTGTCAACCCCACATCAAAGGGCAGAATATATTCAAAAGACTGCTCAGGCAAAGGTCTGGAGTGACAGAGAAAATCAAGTTAGAGAGAAGTTTATTATGTGATTAAGACTATAAAAATCCTGGTTATTTTAAGTCCTATAAACGTGCAAGTAGTTTTCATCTTAAAACTAGGTTGCAATGGATCCTTTCTATGTCCTGTCTGGGTCCACATATGTGATCCTTAGAAGGTTCCATTGTTTCTGAGGAATGATGGTAATGGAATGACAAAGGGACATTAAAAAAGAGAGGCAAAGACATATTACCTGTAAGAACCAAAACAGGACATTGTAAACAGTACAGAATGGCCTTACTGCAGGTGTGTGGCAGTCACACTCGGCCCTACAGGAGCCACCTGACATGGCTTGATTGGCTTCCACCCCTGGAGATACTCTGGAAATACTGCATCTCTGGGGGTACTGCTCCCTTAGTGGGGCCAAGCCCTAAGAAATCAATTTATATATATTAGGTGACCTGTCTTGGTGGGATAAATCTTGTCAAAATTAGTCCCTTCCTATGCCTTCTTTTTGTGCTCTTTCTCTGAAACATCTAAGCAATGTAAAGGGAATCAAAAGGAAACAAAAGACATCCCTGGGAAGCAAATGGAACAAAAGGCAGACAAATCAGTCATACCTTTCACAGCATGAAGATGAGCCTAAGTGCTAAGTTTTTAGACACACAGTACTGTAGAGTGTAAAGACATGGGAGCTGCTATCTAAGCAGTGTGAAGATGGGAACAGAACCTAGGCACAGGGCAAGACTTTGGGATGGTTATCCTCCAGGAAGTCTCTTTCTTGGTTTGAAGTTCCTTTGACTATCCTTGTGTCAAGGTATACAAAAAGTGGTTTTATTCAGTTTAAGAATGGAATTAAATAATGCCCTAGACTACATGAGACTTTAGGCTTAGATCCTCAGAGATACTTGTCTTTGTAAATGTTGACAGTAAACTTAGTGCCTGAATCCACACTCTACACTTTGGGTCAGAAATGCCCTCAGTTGCTTTGTTCAGGCACTCTTGTGAGTCAAGTGTTCAGGGGAAGGTGTCAGCATCACCCCAGTGGAAGCTGCCACTTTCTGCAATTCTGCTGGCAGAGAGGTTCCCCGATACACCACAGGCAAAACCATGGCATAACGCAAACCCAGGCCACGTAGTCTACATGTGTAAGCCAGCTGGGGTGATTTTTCCTGTGTTAAGGTCTTAAGCACCTTGGGGATGTCAACATCATCATCTGGCTTAGATCAGTGCAGTGCCAGAATCTGTGTGTAGCTGTAAGGCATGGCACCAGCACCATCACACTGTCTGCAAGGACTTGCCTGCACCCAGCCTTCAAGATCCAGATTGGAAAAATGTGCAAGCAGAATTGACACCTTAAAAATGTTGAAAAAGAACCAAGAAGAAAGTAATTTATGATACGACAGCCAAGAAAGGATAAATAAAATCAAAACTCTGTTGAAACAGGGAAGAGCCTTCTATTGTTTCAACTTTGTTTATTCTGACCTTATAGATCCCTTTATAAACATTTTGAAACCACCATTTTTGGGACTATGGTATGCTTTTCTTCTCACAGGGCAGCTAGGTGTCCCAGGAGATTTGCAGTAAGACCTTTCCCCATCCCAGACTCACGCAGGCTCCCTTCCTCGTAATACTGAAAACTGTCCACAACATGAGGAAAAGTTTTGCTCAAGAGATTTGACAGACTGGGTCTACAAGACACTGACAGAGCATGGCTGGAATTCACAGTGTAGCAGGCAGAGCACAGAATCCTGTAGAGGCTATGTATATGTGTATGTATATCTAACTAGCAGGAGGGCTAGTTAGAAGAAGAATTAGTGTGCATCATGACCGCTCTCAAACAGCCTGCTTGTACTTGTAGTTTTTGGCCATCTCCTAGACTGAAATGGTGGTGATTTAGATCCTCTCACTTTCAACATTTTTATTTGATTTCTTGGTGATTTTTAAAGACTTAGTTTGAAAAAGAAGTGTGTGGGTTTTGGTGTAATTCTCAGAGGTCAGGGCTGGGAAATTCAAAACTCTGAAAGACAATAAATGCAGAGTTTTCACTGCCACCAGGCAAAATAACCATTTCAGTGGAAGCCAGGCAGTATTACCCATACTTTAATTTAGAGTAAAGTAACACAAAAGCAAAGTACAGACAGAAAACAAAGGACTGGAAGATCCAGAAGCAACTTAGCTACCAGCAATAATCCACCCCCTGAAATTTAGTAAATTGTAGCCTCAAACTAGCTTTTGCCTTTTCTTTCAATAGCTTTTTTCTAGGTATCCACATATATCCACCTCCATGGCCTCAGGACTCAAAAAATCATGGAAAATTGTGTCTCTCCATTATCAACAAGAAAAAAACAGGACAAATGTTTTCTGCACATAACAGCGTAAAAGATACCGATGTTTCCCAACAGCTAGCTCTCCCTTGCCTACTCTATTAATCCAACCATGTATTCCAGCCTTGGTGGCAAAGGCAGCCAGTTTGCACATGCATTGAGAGATCCTCTTATTCCCTGAAGAGGACAGACCCCCACACCACTGAATCAGACACCTCTGCTGTCCATCTCCTGGAGGTGCACATACGATCTGCCCACAGCACATGTCCAGTGGAACATTCCCAAGTGTCAGCAGGCATCCCACAGACTCAGGAGGGCTGCTGAGTCCTTGGGCTGAGAACCCATTGTTCCCACCCTATGGGAAGCTAAAAGCTTGATTATATTGCTATCTATTCAGCTTCAGTACACAACCATCTTTAGACAGTGTGACTCATCAGTGGTCTGCTGTGACTTCTGCCCAAATTGTATTTGGTGTCCTTTTATTTAACAAAATAACTTCTCTAACCTTGAAGACTGATTTGATTTCTTCAAAATACGATATTGATTTTTTTTTCTTTGCTCTTCTGCTAATATTTGCTTTTATAATGGACCAGCAATGTAAAAGTGATAGTTAGAACTGGTACTGAACTAAAACACAGTGAAATGCAACTGACTCCATAGCACCTTCCAGCCTTTCTTATAACAACAAATATACATGATTATCATAGCTGTAAAGAGCTTGTTGCCTTTTTTTTTTCTTTTATCTGGTTGCTCTGTAGGGCTCTGAGCCCCTCAAATAACATGGCATAAAAGAATCAGGCACAAAACCTGAAGGTTAATCATAAATGGGTCTGACTCTAAGTTACAGTCCGCACTCCAAGCCATGAGCTCTGACATCTTTATTTGCAGCAAATCAAACTGTTACTGCTCCCAGCTGTCTACACTGCTTCTCTGCCAGAAGATGCTACTCCCACGGTGGAGTCAGAGACGCACATGTGCCTACACCACAGCCCAGTGGATTCCTCAGAGTTTAAATCAGGGTGGGTGGCAGGCAGAGAGCATGGTTACACCTTAACCTGCAGCAGATGAAACCATCAGAGCTCATGATTCAAAGTCCACGTATCCCAGCTGCACCTCACAGGTAGTGTGAAATGGCCTTGAAGGCTTCATACGATTGCAGGAGCAGTGCTACTGTGCCCCAGTGCAAAGGAGATTCCTGGTCCATTTAGAAACAACCTCAGCTTTATAAATTCAAAAGAAATACAGTTATGCAGTGACTGAAACCACTCCAGTTGTGTAGAGAATTCATACCCACCTTGCATGAGGTGGTTGGAAATATCTGGAGGAAAACCAACAACTGTTTTGAGTATTTCAAAGTTACAAGACACAATCGAATTGGATATATTTTCTTTAAAAGTTGTCAAATCTCTAGTGCCTTTCTTCCCTTCACTTTTTGAACAAAAACTTAAAATCAATCCTCCATAGATTTGCTGCGCTTTCAAGGTACATTTTAAAAGGTTGCATGATTTTCCTCAGAATCTCTTGAAGCTTTTGTAACTATCTACCAGCTTGATGTCAGAAGGAATTGCATGTGTTCCTCTTTCTACAAAAGTGATTGACTACTTCAAGTGGATAATCGATTGGACAGATGACTTAGCAGTCAATTGACCAGTCCAGTATGCAGTCTGATTGATGATTTTCCCTTTCTTTCCTGGTGAAGAGAAGCAGACGAGTGTCTCTTTTGTTGCTGTGGGAGCTCTGAGGCCTAAAGTAGCCTTTTAGTTAGATAATTTCACCTTTGAGGCAGGAAAATGGGTCTTTTGCAGTCAATGCATGCAGGTCAAAGCAAATGAAAGACAAAGAGTTCGTAAGGTGGGAAGCTGAATAAAGGCTGGAGAATAGATGACTTGAATGAAATCAAACTCTCATTTTGGCAGACAGACAGAACACCCACAGGCCTTTCTGTTCCTGCAGCTTAGAATCATACAATCAACAGAATCATCAAGGTTGGAAGAGACCTTTAAGGTCACCAAATCCAGCTGTTGACCTACCACTACCACTGTAACCCTTAAACCACAGCACCCAGCACCAGATTTAGACACCTCTTGAACACCTGCAGGGATGGTGACTCCAGCACCTTTCTGTGCACATAACACTGGAGAGAACAGCACTGTCACCTGTCTTCTGTGATGCTTGGGAAATCAGTTATCACCTTTCCTAGGAAGGGAAAAAGTCTGGAAACAGCACAATCATATTCAGAGTTTCCTGCATACATCTCAGATGGTTTTGGGGATGCTGATGCCAAACCTAATTGTCCATACAGACATCAGTTTGAAAACTTGAGGCCTAAGGGGCAAGCAGAGACAGACCTTCAAAGTTCAGGTGGTCCTCTGTGCCTGAACACAGTCAGTGGCTGAGTGTAGTGATAGCATGGCATTTGGCACCTACAGAAGAACAAGACACACCTATGACAAGCTGCTGAATGGTGGAAAAAATAGTCACCTTTTCAGGACAGTACAATCATACTCTCCTTTATATCACAATCACTTTTAAAATTGTGACCAGAGTCACTGGGTCCCTTGCACAACACTAAAAATTGTATGCAGAAGCAAACCAGCTTTCTGTGTGGTTAACACTGAGCTGGAGAAGAAGTTTGTAATGAATATTACATTCCCTTTGTATGAAGAATACAAAGGTTCTATTTTCTGGATGTTCTCTTTGCATTATTGCAGGAGTGTGAAGAGTGTGTAAATATAATGCACAACCAATATAAAGCTACAATATGCTGTCAGGGCGATGGAAAAGGGAATCTTAGCAGAATAAATGGTTGCCTTGAGAGTTCATTATTGTACTTACAGTAGCAATACAGCCAAAGGATTATAAATCATCCTGAGATGCAATTCTTTTTTGGCTGAAGGTGATTTAGCATTCAGAAACAGGCTCGGTGGAAATCCAGCTAGCACAGCCCCAGTCTCACAACAGACCTCATTTGTGTCCTGTGCATTTCCAAGCAGGAAATCCTCACTGAATGGCTCAAACACATTCCTAGTTCCATGTTTTCTTAGTTGAGATTAATACAGCAAGAAGCTCCCTTCCTATTGCAATGGCAAAAATAAGGGGTGAGGTCTACCCACTGAGGTGCAGCTTTGCTGGGGAGATGAACATGAAAGAGAAAATGTGTGCAAATTAAAGGTACCCTTTTGGATGGATACTGTTTCAAAATTCTGCCTGCTGGATATTTTCTCGACCTTTATTTTGATATGCCCCGTGGTGGTATCAGGCCCACAATGTTGGCCTAATGTTTAGCTCAGGAGTCAGGCCATGGTGGAAATGGTTTTACCTTTCTCAGAGACACATGGTGAGGACAACTTGTAAAGATCTTTGAGATCCAGAGTAGGAAAACAATAACACTGCAAAAACACTTGCAGAGTGTTTTCTTTATAACCACTTGTACATGTTTGGATGTTGGATTGCTGCAGCCTTATTCTCCATTATGGCTGATGACAATTCCCCCGCTTGGATAGATCAGTAGGGCTTTACCTCTAATTCCTGGTGGGGCAGGCTCCAGAGAAGAGTTGAGAAAAGGAAGCCCTTTGAATCCTTGGGACATCACATCACAAATCTCTTCTGCAGCACACAGTTCTCTCTGCTGGGCAGTAGCCATTTGCCTGCTGATCCCAAGGGAACAAGGACACTGCTTTTTTCAAAGCAAAACAGAGTGTCAATTGGAGCCTCTTATGACAGGAAGCAGGATTTTAAATTTCTTTTATTTTTTTTTTATGTACTGTTTTCCTCTTCCTGTTTTTAGAGAGTAGGAAGAAGTGATTGAAAGTGAAGCCTGGAAACAGCTGGCTTCTCATTTGGGTCACGGAATTATCCAAACTGTTTGCAAACTCAGGTCTGTAAAGCTAACAAATGGAGAGTCACTAAGTCCACCGTATACTTTAGGTTTCATTTGACGCCCACATGCTGAAACTACCTCACTTGCATCTGCTGAGACACAGAGATCCTTGCTGGAGTGAAGTATCACCCCTGCACAGCTTGTCTGAACAGGCTGATTTTCACTTCTGGAAAAATTTTCTTCAGCTTTGGGCACAATGACATCTTTGACTCCCTGTCCCCCTTGCTTGAGCATGAGTGAAGTCACTTGCGAGTTCCCTTTACATGTTTCTGTAACAAAGGTGTTATCTTTGTAAGAGACAGACTCGTCAGAGCAAGGCACGTGGAAGAGAAAGCAAACACTATGGCTATGTGTTTCCATAACCTCCAGCACTGCAGCTTGCAGTCAACATAATCTTTGCCTTATGGGAAAATAAATCCAGGAAAAGCAAAAGTATGCTTCACTCCAGAAAGAACTGGTGGTACTGTGTATGTGACCGTCTCACTCCTTCAGCTGCTCTTTATACCTGTGCATGGGAGAGCACAGTGAATGTTAAAATTAAGTACATTTAAGAGTTTTGATATATGTTGGAGGCTTCCACTATAATGCCAGGTTGGTTAGGCCGACTAAATGCTGTCAAACATCTTAACTTTTCCAATGCAACTTCTTCAACATAGTTCTTTAGCTGTGTTACTTACACACCTGTGTATGACAGCTCTCAGAGACTATCAAGACCCATGCTGTTATGATCTAGGATTTACAATGTGTGCAGGAGAATGTTGCAGAAATGCATCCCTCAGTTTCTTTGACTTTAAGATGTACGAATGATCCTAATGTTGCAGCTTGTGAGGGACAAAACTGTCCAGCAAAATCCTGCAGCTTGGAAGACAAGGCATAGCAGATGGATTTCAACTGTCATATGACCAGCGAAAAAAGGCAACACGAATAAAGTGAGCTTCAGAATGGCCTGGGCCCTGTGCAGGGTGGCCTATCCTTATTTAATCTTTGTGACAGCTTTGGTAAGAGTTTTTTAAATGGAAGAACCAACATGGAAAATCTGTCCCTGGTGGATTTTCAGCACTTAAGGAGTTTCTCAATCGGTTCTTCTTAGGTTTCATTTGTTAAATTAACATCATCTATCCATCAACAATTGCCATCTTAAAAAGAAATCCTCATAGGGAGAAGGAAATGTGCCTTTCTGGATTCTGTGGCTATCACTTCCAACCACAAACAGATCAGCCAGAACATCAGTATTAAAAGGATTCCTCAACTGTCTCTGAAGCAGCTCCTTCTGGTGGAACTGATGTTGGGACAGGGTCTTGGAAAAGTTATCAGAAGTCTCATACTAAAACAAAGCTAGATAAAACAAACAGGTACTTCTCCATTTTGATTTTTTTTTTCCAAACTTCACCTCCAGGTCAGAGAAGACTTTTTTATATACCCACTGGTTGTTATGCACTTGGCAGGATTTTGGAGGTTTGCATTTGTGTCTTTAATATATCCTCTTGGCTCAAATGCATCATTTGTAGTTTTGCTCCATCAAAAGGCCTAAACACAGGCAGTGACCTAGGTCTCCTGACATGTAGTTGTAAAGGATGGCCCTGCCAAGGTCATCTATTTTCCTTTTCCTTTCATTAGGGAAAAGGTAGACATATCTGCTTGAGCAGCATATACACCTGAAAAAGTGATCTCCTTCTCTTACATGCACAGAGCTGACCTTGCAGGTGGCACTGGAAGCTGAGGAGGGGTGTGAGGGCCATGGGACATAGCTCCCTCCCTTTTCCATCTTCCCTCCTAGTGAGACATCTCTGCAGAAAGGAGGACCAGCAGGCTTTGGTTCTACCTTGATCTCCCTCCCTTCCCCCAGCCTGCTCACACACCAGCAATCCAGGAAGGACCAAGACATCCAGTTGTGATGAACAGAAAGAAGGTCCTACAAAACCACTCGGTCAGGTAGTGAGGTGCATGGTGTTAAGGAGGTAAGAGACAAAGACAGATGTGGCATTATACAAAACTGCCTGAAACCTCCCAGGAAAAACTAATTTAATACTGAACTGCACCCCAAAAAAAATAAAATCCTAGAATATGTAGCAAAAAACCCACAATTTCAGCTTCTATTATTTTTACCTCTTATAATTTACAAAACCCTAAGCAAAACAGTAGAAAATTAGTTGTTACATGTATTTATTGAAATTAAATATTTGGCTTTGTGTTCATTAAATATTTTGACTGCCTACCTATTTTAAATTTTTGTGAAAATACTTAGCTATGCTATCACTGAACATTGATTAGGCTTGGAGCCTTCTAAATTATTTTTATCCCCAAAATTATTTATAGCAGTTGAATCAGAAATGTGTTATTAGACACTGTCAGATTTTCCAGCATATTGAGAGGGCCCATTGCAGACAAGCAGTTCATCAGGGATCTAAGGAAAGACAGGAGTTCACAGGAAAGGTCTATAAGCTGTAGTTGTGGACAACAGGCTGAATGATATTTACAAGATTGGTGTGATTGAGATATACAGAAAATCCACAGTTTTCTTGTTGAGCACTGACAGAACAGCTGAGTGAACAGGCATTTGTTCTTGTTTCACCCAACACTTTGATCCACTGCAGCTGAGAAGCTGCAAAATTCGTAATTATCGGTATGCAGTCCCCACTGCTGCATTCTTGCTCAGTATCATATGGGAACAGGGCAGAGGACATGCCTCTGTCATTGAAAATTCTCTGGGCACATTAAGCTCTGCACATGTTATTACCCAAGTGAGAACCCATCCACAGGAAAAGGAAGGCTTATTTCAATGTCATCATTCAGCTGTGCAGAATCATCGCATGCTTGGTGTTGGGCTTTTTGTGTTGCAAAGAGAAATAAATAAGTGATGCTGCCTCTGAAAAGCCACCAGAGATGTCACTGTGACCGACACAGACTTCTGATTTCCATGAGGTTTCAATTAATGATAAAGCTGTACTTGTTATTTTAACTCAGTTCTTCAAGTCCTATCTTGGCCATCTGTAGTATGAACAAATGCAGCAATCATTCAGATTGAGGGAAAATGTGACTGCTAGAGCTGCTTGCTCTTGCAACAGGTCTTATTCAGACAAAAAAAATGGTCTGGTTTAAAGGCACTGCTGTGACCTTTATGAATGAGTAACTTACACTTAGGAAGTGCAGTCATGGCACAAAGAGCTTAGATAACCAGATAACAGGTCCCGTGGTTTAGCAGGGTGATGCAAGAAAAATTTTAAAATCAGTCTAGAAAGCAATTCCTTAGTCTATTTAATTGAAATATGGTTTGTATGCAGAAGTCAAATCTTCTATCAGAGTAGCGCATATATGAAAAAATACAGTGAACCTTTGCAGACCATTTTCTCTGTAGCTCATCAGTTTTTTCCAACCATATCAATTGTTTGAATTAAGAGATGGGAACTCGCCCTTCAAGCATTGACCCACTTCTACCCCTGAATGATCATTGTTACAACAAAGTCCTACCAATTTGTCCATCAGAAGTATTTTCTGACATGATCTACAGCCTCTTTTTGTGATGCGAACTAGCATAATTATTATAATTTTATCAGCTTACATTTAAAAGTTGTATTTGAAGGAGTTATAAGATTATAAAGTAAAAAACTAGGAGGTATTTCTATGATCACAACTTGTCTGTTCAACTACCTAGGGAGCAGCCTGCATGGTACAGTCAGAATTCACACTTTTTTCCCTTGTGACTTCTTCATCCACTACAACTCTTGACTTTTAGGCTTCTTAGGTTGGATCCAGTATTCGTCTTTAGAGAAACACAGTTCAAGAATTTTCTGATGCTTTCCTTACAAAGAATACTACAGATTAATCTTAATGCAAGAGTCCTAGGATCTCTTCAGAAATCTGATCCTGATTGCTGGTGAGAGGAAATTAAACCTCACTTATGAGAGACTTTGAGTATCAAAAATTGGCTTAACTTGTGGATATTGCTTAAAGCACTAGGCAAGTTTTCCATGCCTTGAAGTAAACAAAATATTGATTCTTCAGATGAAGAGTTAAGTAGTATTGAGTAGGAGACCATTTAATGGAAAGTATGGAACACTGTGTAAAAAGCAATTGAATGGATTATGTTCTCTGCACCGTGCCCAGAAATTTAAAACTTGGATGTGGAACATCCTTGCTTTTAATTCCCAACCTTACTTCTTTCTTAAAAATATTAATCTAAGGTTTAGTGTGGATTTTAGTCAGTCACATTTCAAGCAATGTGTTGTTTTCCTCAAGGCACAAAGGCTTCTGAGACTATGGAGACAGTGTTTTATCCTATGGCACAGAAGGGGTGATTTCACTGGTTATAAATTCATTAACTTTTAAGATTTAAAAATACTTCTGCCATTGACTACCTGCAGAAGTAAGAATCCAAAATGGCATCTTAAGTACAGTTCCAGATGCCATTGTTCACTCACATCACTGGAATTTCAGCTACACCTGTCAATAATCACACAAAATGGGCAAGGGGTGACATGAATTAATGCCTAGAGGTTTATCAGGTAATTTGGAAGTGATTCATTTGGTTTAAGCAGAGACCTTTTAAAACAACACCAAATATTTGTAAAAAGAAAAAGTTGGGTTTTTTCACCTCTAGGGCTGGGATTTTTGGACAGGGAGGCTGTACCAGTTGTGCCTTTGACCCACTGCAGTTTCTCCACGGCAGGGTCTCAGCTAGCATCCAGGGATGGCTCTGCTGGGGCAGGGAACGGGAAGCCTGTCCCTTTTATCTGCTCCCTGGCTGCCAAAACAAGTAAGGTAATGCCACCACTGAGTGGCTGATTCCCACTGGACTTCAAATACAGAGTGAAAGGCACAGGGAAAAAGCCTGATCCCTAGGGCATGCACAGCTAACTAAGAGGCTATTCTCCTAATGTGAGCATTTATATACCTTCAAAGCAAGTCTAAACAGTGATTTTCCACCCTGAACAAGTATCAGCTGGATGGCACAAAAAAGGAAAGGAAAATTAATTATCTGTAAATTAATAATAAAAGCTTTAAAGTTGCATCTAACTAGGCAACCATAAAGATAAGTGATCGTTGAATGTTTCATCTTTGTCCTGAAAATTACTATCTGTTTGGTTTTCACACCTCTCTTCTGTTTCCCAAGCTCAAACAATAAAAAAACTCACTTTGCCAGTTCTCTGCCTTCTAAACCAAGGTGGATGCTACCATGAAGAGAGCCCGGGCCAGTGCCTGAGAGTTCCAGCACCCTTCATGAGGCTGTTTCTCATAAGGATTTAGCTGGGCTTGAGTTTAGCTTTGCTGAATTATTTTTTTGGCTATGAGAGACAGCCAGGCATACTCTTCTGCACTGTCAGGGAGAAAAAGCAGATATGAAAAGTACAATTAACAGATCTGGAACAGAACCTTAGAAGCAGCATTAGCATTTTTTTCCAAAGAGTCTGCAGTTTGAAATCCTTTGTCATCCCTCCTATAATTAAAAAAAAATACAAAAACAAAAAAACAATCAGAAAGAAGGTTTATAAAGAAGGGTGGTAAAGGGAAAGGAAGGTGTGTGGCTTATGCTAGACTCAAGCCTGATCAGCCTAGTTTCTGCAAAGAGAGAAGATCAGGGCCCAGACATATGGCACTAGTTGAAATAAGTCTATGCAGGAAGAGTCTGGATCATAGAAAAGTAGCCAAAATGTTTATTTTTCTCTTCAAAATACACATCTTCCCAGGAAAAAATATCATCCTTCCTAGCTATGCATCAGGCAAATGTTTTCCATGATTCACTTAGTCTGATGCTTTCTGTTCAGGTTTCTTCAAGTGGTGCTACTAAGCACTCTAAAGGCTTCCTCAGCAGAGCTGGCAGACAGCAGCAGGATCCTGTGCTGTTGAAAGGACATCTTTCAAGGGCAATTGAAAAATCAGTGAGATCTTTTGTAAATACCCTCAGCTGGCCCAGGGCTCTGTGTAAAATTCATCCTCCATAATATCAAGGGAAGACTTTGGTTCTAGACTCTAAACTCAGAAGCCTTCCTCACCTGGCATTTGGGACCCAACATTTTCCTGCTTCGTCCTTGCTTTTCAGTTTTGTCATCCAGCTGGTCCAACCAGGGGAATACTCATGGGGACCACACACACTGCAAAGCAGCTTGGATGCAGGCTATAGGAAAAGATGCTCACAGTGCAGGGGAGATGTTCTTGGCTGTTCAAAACATAGTTTTAAAAACTGGCTCAAGAGTCTCTTGAAAAGTGATCCAGGTAACTCCTGTGCCTGCTGAGACATTGCTGCAAGGCACAAACTGGCCCCAGCACGTGTCCTGCAGTGTGCTGTACAGGAAGGGTGTGAGCTTGTTTGAGGTGAAAGGAGTTCCACTAGGAAATGCTGGCACTTCCAAGAAATCACTCAGGATATGTGTTGCCTGTGGAGTGCCTGCCAGGTTTGCAAGAACAGCAACCCATCTCTCTGAGCCAAAGTGAAGAGACTCTCTCCTCTTTGGCAGTGGGGGCTAAGTCAACCCTGCTGAAATCTGAAATACCTTTGCATGATCTGCATGCATCAATGATGCTTAAACTGTGACCATGAACTGCTGTCATTATCCACTAGCAGAACTGCAAACCAGAAATAATCTGGGCATATAATACACTACAAAGGTAAAGACGTAAAATTGAATATATCTTACAAGTTTCTTCACAAATCATTTCATAAAAGCTGTAATCCAATGATTCAAAAGAATAGTATTGGTGACAGGCAGCCTTGGTCTGAGAGCTTTGTTGTTCAGGGAACAACAGGGAGCTAAAAGCACCTCTTCTCCCTGTTTTTCTGTTCTCCAGTACAATAAAAATAGTGGTACCTTTCCCACTCAGTAACAATTTTACATGTATGGCAGGTGAGGTACACAGGGCATGTACCTCATGAACATAATTTTCTGTGCTTTTTGAAGCAGTCTGTTACATTGGAAGAGTGGAATGTTCTCACTGGTACTGATAAACCAGCTCAAAAAACCACCCAGGTATTGCACATTGTCTTAATTTCCTGCTCTTTTCTTTTGTTTTTTGTTCTTCTTCTCAGTGTTTTCTTTGTTTGTCTGGCCTATGCTTTTTCCTTGCAACACCAAGCCAGTCCTCTATTCCTCTGACTTCCCAGAAGCTTGTGGCTTTTAGAAGGCATCATGTGAAGATATTTAAATCATGCCTAAAGCAGACATACACAAATTTAAGCATGATCAGATATTTGTGCCTGCCTGGAGTACCTCTTTACCTGATGAGTAGTGCTACAGTGAGTAGCCCCACTAACACAAATGAGATGACTCAATCACTCTGTGCTGCTGTTAAGAGGTTCGACACAGGTGGAACATGAAAATGTGTACAGAAATTCTTCTCTGCTGAGTGTATGCCATGAGCAGCCAGTGCATGTGTCCACAGGTCCCTCTGTGGAAACACATCCTGCCTGGCTTCACTCTCTGCTGGGAATGAGAAAAAAATGTCTCCCACTACCTTGCAGTGCCTACAAGCCAATAGCTGCATATTTAAATGGGATTTTGGATAAGGAAGCAGGAGAAAGGCAGCATAAAGACAGCTGGGCAAAGAAACAGGGTCCCTAAGAAATCATGCTCCAGACACTGATTTGCTGGGTGGCAGTGATGTGTTACAGCTGGAAGCTTCCTTCTGGGAGGAATTTAGCTAGAAGACTCAAAGTCTGTTCATCATTAAAATCATGCTGATTGAGGGCAAGCTC
Organism: Notiomystis cincta; assembly: GCA_013398075.1. Classification (NCBI taxonomy): domain Eukaryota; kingdom Metazoa; phylum Chordata; class Aves; order Passeriformes; family Notiomystidae; genus Notiomystis; species Notiomystis cincta. The sequence goes on along the minus strand of VZRX01021003.1, from coordinate 24,709 downwards.
CAGCTCCTCCTCTAAGCACAGCTGTTGCTGCCAGCCAGGACGTTGACTCTTTTCTGCTCTACCTAGAGAACACAGATTAAATCCCCTGTCACTGTATTGTCTGTGTCCTCACTTCGTTTTGGGAAAAGAGACAAAGCAAAACAGGTGCCTGGTGATGCTTTGTTTTGGTTATGACTAGCAAGCAGAGTGACACTGATAAGGTCTAAAGTATGCACAGGCATCTTTTAGGCCCACAGGGGACACCAAACCTAGTTTAACACTGAGCTTGCTGGTAGGACTTTCACTATTTCTATATAACAGATAAATTTGGCATTATACTGCACCTGTGGCAATAGAGGCAATAATCAAGCCCATAAGTCTTGGTCACTCCAGTACAGAGTAGGATGGATGTTTGGAGTTAGCAATCCCAGGCAAGGGCCATTCCTCTTTAAAGAGCATGTTTCTGTGGGAGGAAGGTATCCTAGGAAAGGGAGGCTGTGCAGCCACGCCAGCACCCTGCTGTCAGTCTGAGGGCCGCTCTGCAGTGTGCTCTTCAGGGTCCCGCAGCACGGCCACTGACAGAGCCGTGCCTGCACCCACTGCCCGTCCAGCAGCACTCTCCAGAGGCAAAGGGAACCTTGGCAGCTCAGCAAGAGGAAGAGGCAGCACCAGGCTGCTCTTCCACCTCCTCCTCGGCTGCCGAGTGCCGGTGTGAGATGCCTGGCTAGTCTCTGTGCCGGTGTGAGTGTGCAGACTCCACTCCCTTGCTCACACTGGGAGCACAGGCACGGCCCCGTGTGCCCCCAAAGTTGGACATGCACAGTGTGCAAGGGCAGATGGTGCAAAGGAGCAGCTCAGCACAGCCTGTTGGTCCCAGTGGCACTGCACTGACTTACACCAGCTGAAAACCTGCTCTCTGCTTTTGCCAGGATTATTGTACTTCCTTAGGACAGGGATGGAGCGATCTAATGGTAATTATTGTTAAGGAGGAAGTTGAAGTTAATATCTGTTTTCACATGAGTATAAATGCCAAGGCTTGAACACATACATTTCAGAAGCTAAGCGAAATTACACACCAAACTGATGGCATTTCATTAGCATTTACATTATCTTTGGGCCCAGAGGGCTCAGTGGAAACAGAGTCTAAGGAACTTTACCCAGGCTTTATAAGGACTTTTTAAATCGTGTCTTGGAAACATCCAAGGATTAGAGAAGGCTTAGCCTCCCTGGGAATACTTTTGCCCTGCCTGGTTATCCATGTGGGAAAGAAGCATGTCTTTATCTCCAGCCTGAACCTCTCTAGCTTCAGCTTATGCCAATTGTCACTCCCCTTTCTACCAGCCACTGCTAGGATACCATCATGAGCCCCAAACCTATCTCTGCTCCAGGGGAAACCAGCTCCTCCTCCAGTCCCACCCAGCCAGTGGCCTCCTGGAGCCCCTCTGTTTTGTCACTGTGTCACCTCTCTGGGGCCAAAAACAGAACTCAATGCCTGGATGAAGTCTGGGAGGCCCTGAACTAAGGGGATCATCTATCTCTCCTATACAATCCACCTACCCTGTAGGACTTAAAAACTGAAAAATAAGAAAACAAGAGAGAAGCTGAATCACAGCAAACCCAATTATATGGAGATCATGGCGTGCCTAAACTTGGCTGAGACCAGAAGACCATTTACCTCAGTGTCCTGCCCCTGAGACTAGGTAAAAGAAGAGTGTGAGGACATGGGAGGGACACACAGAGAGGGATTTTTGGGGATGATTTCCCAAATTCCAAGAACTTGACTCTCATGGATGATGAGTTTAGATTTAATAGCTCCTGAATCACTTTTTGTCCTTATCAGATTGGTTTTGAACTACATGCAAATCTTTAACATTTACAATGTGTTGTGATTAGGAGTTCCACAATGTATTTAAGTAAATGTTGTATGAAAAAGTACTCCTTTTCATGTTTGAAAATAACAGAGTTTGTGTTTGAAACTGCCACTTTTTGTTTTATTGATGTTCCTTACTTCAATAATTCCCTAATAATTTTCTCTCTGTTTCAATTATATGGTGTGCATAGGACTCCACCACATCCACCAGACTGCATGCCTTCAGCCATCTGTCTTGTTCTCTGTACTTTACCCAGACCAGATGCAGGAACAAGAACTGAACATGGTTTGGGGTTTTTAATGTGGCTGTAAACCATGTTTGGCAGAGAAATGTTTTCTGTTTTCTTCTCCTTTTCTTTCCCAGAATTTCTTGTCATGGAGTTTGCTGTTTGGGGGGAGCACCAGCCCTGCTGTGTGTAGTACTATCTGTTTAAAATTCAAATGTATTGAAACCCATGTACCAGTAAAATCCATGAAATCACTGCACTGGTAAAAGTCAGGAAGAATTTTTCACCTGTAATCTTCCAATCCCTTTACCTCCACTGCAGTGTCCATCCTTCTAAGCTAAGATAACCTGGCTTCCAGGAATACTCCTTTGGGATATTTCAGTTCTGCTCTTGTGTCCTTTCAGTTGTGCCTAACACACTCCAAATTTTGCCCCTCTTTGTCAACAACACAGTGACAGGTCAATAAAGACTATGCCCTTTTATTTTTTTTTCTATTGAACCGAGAGTTTTATGGTATCTTTGTATTTCTTTTTTTCTGCAGCTTTACTGATTCCTTTAGGCCTCACATTTACCCCAAACACCCAAACTTCAGCTTTTGGAGTAACTTACCTCAGCATGACCATTCCCAAGAAGGCTGAGAGGCACTGGAAACTGTGGGGAGAGAGAGCACCTGAAGAAGAGAAAGAGGGAGTGATGCATCCCCTCTGTGCACACAGTCATCTATAACCTCCATCATGGTGGTGACCAACTCCATGGACACTGTTTCACAGACAGTAAAATGGCTCCAGCATGACCTGGCCACACATTGGCATTACTGTTTTTCTGGGAGTCACCTGCTGCCAGCCCAGGGCAGAATCTGTCCCTCTGGGCACTACTGGGAGTTTGGTACTGGTGGGGTCCAATCAGTGCTGTCTTGAATCACTGTCCATGAAAAGGGAAGAGAAGCAGTTTTCACTGTTTCACCTGTCCCAGAGAGCATCAACATTTCTGAAAGTTGACATATAGTTAGGCCAGCAATGTCTAAAGGCTCCACATTGGCTTGTATGTTTCTTCCTATCAATGACTTTTTCTGTGGCTGGTGCAGTGCTGTAATAATAGTCTCTCACTATTCTTTCTGTGAACAACAGATAGGACCTTTTAGCATTAAACTGATGTTGCCAGCCTTCCTCAAAAAGGTTGTGGCCTGTGGTGTGTGGTGAGTGAGGCCACTTGGGGGGACAGCCTGTCTGCACAGGCTGGCAGAAAGGCCAGAGCAGGTCTCATGACTCCTGCACCCTATCCCAGACTGGGACCGCCTGATTTTACCAGCAACACAGCTTGAAAGAAAAAAAGACAACATCTTGTGTCCTGAGTAAAGACATCAGACAAAACAGCTCTGTAGATTGATGGAAAGACATTTTGAAGATCTGGCATCTTTATGGTTCTGCCAGAGCTTTCATGTGCTTTTCTGAAAAATCTGACCATTGTATCATGTTTGAGTTTCCACATCTGTTCCATAGGGAGTCATTATAAGGATGCTATCATAGCTGACACTTATTTTGGTTAAATCAAGGGAATGGTGCTGCTGACAATCTTCAAGAACAGATAACACTTCACAGAATCATAGAATGTTAAGAGGTTGGAATGGACCTTAAGGATCATCTAGTCACAGCCCTTACTGCCATGGGCAGGGACACCTCTCACTAGACCAGGTTGCTCAAGGCCTTATCCAACCTGGCTTTGAACAGTGCCAGGATTGGGGCATCCACAACCTCCTTGGACAACTTGTTTCTGTGTCTCACTACCCTCACAGGAAAAAATTCTTCCCAGTGTCTAACCTACATTTCTCCTCTATTAATTTTCACCCATTGCTCCTGCCCCGTCACTACAGTTGCTGATGAAGAGTCCCTCCAGCTCTCCTGTAGGATCCTTCAGATACTGGAAGGCTGCTATGAGGTGTCCATACAACCTTCTCTTTTCCAGAATGAACACACCCAACTTTCTCAATCTGTCTTCATAGGGAAGGGGCTATAGTCCTCTCATCAGCTTCCCGATCTGTCAGTGGACTCACTCCAACAGTTCCACATCCTGTGCTGGGAGCCCAGAACTGGATGCAGGGTTCCAGGTGGGCTCTCACCAGAGCAGAGCAGAGGGGCAGAATCCCCTCCCTGCCCTGCTGCCCATGCTGCTTTGGATGTAGCCCAGGACCCCACTGCCTTTCTGGGCTGGGAGTGCTCCTGGCTGGGTCATGCTGAGTTTTTCATCCACCATCACCCCCAAGTTCTTTTCCTCGGGGCTGTTGTCAATCACTTCTCCACCCAACCTGTAGCTGTGTCTGGGATTGTCCTGGCCCAGGCGCAGGACCTTGCACCTCACTTTCACAGAACCACNGTTCCATAGGGAGTCATTATAAGGATGCTATCATAGCTGACACTTATTTTGGTTAAATCAAGGGAATGGTGCTGCTGACAATCTTCAAGAACAGATAACACTTCACAGAATCATAGAATGTTAAGAGGTTGGAATGGACCTTAAGGATCATCTAGTCACAGCCCTTACTGCCATGGGCAGGGACACCTCTCACTAGACCAGGTTGCTCAAGGCCTTATCCAACCTGGCTTTGAACAGTGCCAGGATTGGGGCATCCACAACCTCCTTGGACAACTTGTTTCTGTGTCTCACTACCCTCACAGGAAAAAATTCTTCCCAGTGTCTAACCTACATTTCTCCTCTATTAATTTTCACCCATTGCTCCTGCCCCGTCACTACAGTTGCTGATGAAGAGTCCCTCCAGCTCTCCTGTAGGATCCTTCAGATACTGGAAGGCTGCTATGAGGTGTCCATACAACCTTCTCTTTTCCAGAATGAACACACCCAACTTTCTCAATCTGTCTTCATAGGGAAGGGGCTATAGTCCTCTCATCAGCTTCCCGATCTGTCAGTGGACTCACTCCAACAGTTCCACATCCTGTGCTGGGAGCCCAGAACTGGATGCAGGGTTCCAGGTGGGCTCTCACCAGAGCAGAGCAGAGGGGCAGAATCCCCTCCCTGCCCTGCTGCCCATGCTGCTTTGGATGTAGCCCAGGACCCCACTGCCTTTCTGGGCTGGGAGTGCTCCTGGCTGGGTCATGCTGAGTTTTTCATCCACCATCACCCCCAAGTTCTTTTCCTCGGGGCTGTTGTCAATCACTTCTCCACCCAACCTGTAGCTGTGTCTGGGATTGTCCTGGCCCAGGCGCAGGACCTTGCACCTCACTTTCACAGAACCACAGAATCACAGAATGAGACAGGTTGGAAGGAACCACAGTAACCTGGTCAAACTTCCCTGCTAAAACAGATTTTCCCTGGAGCACGTGGCATAGGATGTCACCCAGATGGATCTTAAATATCTCCAGCAAAGGAGACCTCCCAACCTCTCTGGTCAGTCTATTCCAGTTCATGTTTATCCACACAGTAAAGAAGCTCTTCCTAATATTCAGGTGAAACTTCCCATGCATCCGTTTCTGCCTATTGCGCCTTGTCCTGTTGCCAGGCACCACTGAGGAGCCTGGCCCCATCCTCTGACACCCTCCCTTCTGATACTGACAGACATTGCTGAGGCCCCCTCTCACCTGTCTCTTCTCAAGGCTGAACAGGCCCAGCTCCCTCAGCCTTTCCTAACAAGTGAGGTACTTCTCTCACCCCATCATCTTCACTGCTTCCCCTGGACCCAGTCTGTGATCTCCATGTCTCTCCAGTCCTGAGGAGCCCAGAACTGGACACAGCACTCCAGATGTGCCTCACCAGGGCTGAGCAGAGGGTCAGGATCACCTCCCTTGACCTGCAGGCAATGCTCTTCCTTATGCACCCCAGGATCCCATTGGCCATCCCTTTTTGGCCCCCAGGACACACTGCTGGCTCATGGACAGCTTGTTGCCCACCAGGACCCCCAGGTCCTTCTCCACAGAGCTGCTTTTTCTTGGACATGAACATTGTCATTTCCTTACTGATTACCAAAAGGCATCATGGATGTTAGAGTAAATAGTAACTAATTGACCATGTAAAACCACAGATGACTGAAGAAGCTGACTCATATCCCACCTTTTTGTTCAAACTTGCTATGAATTCTTCACATTTTTGATTGCTAAGAACAAAGATAAACTTCTTTAAATGTAACCACAACCTGTAAACATTACATGCAATGTCTGAAGCATGGGTTGGATTTTCTTTTGGGTGAATGGGTGCAGCTTCAACTGAGGCTGAGAGGTTGGATCAGCAGTTTCCAAGCCATGACCATTTCCTGTCTGAAAAAGAAACAAACCTGCAAATTCTCTGCAGAATGAAGAAGAGCAAAACATCTGTCTTAAGGCCAAAGGTGTGTACTGACAAACTGGAAGATATGGACACAAAAGGGGGAATTCTGCTGGAAGAATATTTAGGCTCTTGAAGAACACAGGAGAAGTAAGGCAAAAGAGACTTTTTATTGTGGTCTCCAGTGCAAAATGCAGATAATTAAAGGTTTTGAAAAAATCCTCCTAAACACATGAATGAAAGACAATAAACACATAGGAGTGATAAAGTTCCTCCCCTCTTGAGCAAATTTTGCATTTGTACAAAGCTGCACTGGACCACAGGAGACTGAGCACTACTCCCCAAACATTTCAGACACCAAAAGCTGATGAATGTTGATACTTCTATCTTTTTTCAGCCTGCTCATTGCATCCACCCCATCCAGATCCTCAGGCAACTTGGGCTGCAGAGTGTGGGGTCAGCCTGGATGCTAGGGCACTCTTCTGCTCCAAGGGAAGTCACAGCACAGTTTCTTTCTCTTCATCACATTACAGCCTGCCAAAGCCATTAGCTTACCTGAGAAACTACAGTAAGTTCAGAAAAGTGACTTTTCAAAACTAGGTCTGCCTTCTCCAGTTGTTCACAGGGAACAACATTTGCATTTGATTGCTTTGCTGATCCTTAACTATTTTGATTTTATTGCAGCAACTCTTGCTAGTTAACTATTCCCTCCAAACTAGTTCAGCTTATCCTCTCTCTCAGCACTTTACTTAGGATAGTTCTCTCATTACTTACTCATTTTTGCCAGAACACTGGGATCTGTATCAATGTGACTTATTTTCTTGAGGTGTCCCTGACCATCAGACACTTCATCAGATTCTTTAATATCTTTTGCATCCTGTTGCTGTAGACAAGTCATGCACCTGCTGGACCATCTGCTGTTGCAGACTGCAATTCAACCCACGCACACAAGAGATTTCTTTATCCATTACTTTGCACTTTGTTAAATGGTAACTGTCTGTACAGTGAGGCTCTAGTAAGGTTTCTCAGAAGGTGTTTGAAAAATACAGGCTAAATCTGATTTTTGCCTGCCATTAACTCGAGAGGACTCCAGTTCTGCCTCCAGAAATTGAAAGGAGCACATGGGGAAGCCTGCAAGGCAGTGTGGCATGCTGAGTGCTGCTCATCCTGCAGCCAGGGAAAGGCAGCACAAAGGCACTAGACAGCCTAGATTTTCAGGACTCTTGCACAGAGTGCAGAAGTGCTTTTATTCCTTCCCTGCCAATTTCCATTTTTGTTGCCTGCCTTTGTCTCATGTTCTGATTTCTGTTCATATTTCTGAAATGGCACCTGATATTTGCATGAATTTTTGGTTGCTGATTATTTTTTTCTCTCCTTCTCTTTGTCCCTCACAAGTCAGCCTACTGAGTTGTTTTGGAGCTTTCTTAGGCAATTCAAATAAATACCCAGCTTTCCATCAAGCTCCAAAGCCACTGAATTCACAATATTTTCTTTACCAATTTCCTTGCAGTACAGGCTGAGAGTAGAATGCCTCTAATTTGTTTTGTTGCTTACCATGATCCTGCAACACTGACCACTGAACAGCTGAGTTTAGTGCTTGCAAGTAAATTGTCTTTAATTTCTTTGTGTTAACTCTCTGTGATGTGACAATAATTTCATTTTAAGATATGTTACTTTGATGCGTGATAACAGTATATTGACAATATTGGCAGTGGGAGAATAACAGCAGATTGACAATATTGAAAGAGAAGTCTTCTAATTTGTTGTAGCTTGAGAGAAGAAAACTGCAGGTATTGCTTTGGTAATTCTTAATCTACTGTATTGGAAGTGTGCATTCCCCAGGGATAATTTTTTTGGATGACTTACTTGCTTAGTCTCTCAAGGTACTTTGGAGTTGATTGTTTTGGTCAGTGTCCTTGGGCAGTTGATCTCTTGTGATGAAACTTGACCAAAATATCTTCTCTTAGTTTTCTTTGTTCAATATGTTGCTAAGACTAGTGCTGTCCTACAAGTGCTCAGTGGGAACACATCAGTTCTGGGCACAACTCAGAATATTTCAAAGCAATGTCTTGCACTGACAGATTGTTATCAAATCATCAGGACTTGGTCAATTGTATTCTCTTTGCTTTTGCTATAGTCTTTTTCTCTGAAGATACCACACAATTAAAGTGGCAAACTTAATGAATGCTAATAGGAAGCTGACCACCATTTACCCACAGGATGAAACCTCACAGAAGACAGAATAGTTAATAACCCTTGACAGAGAACAGAGGTCAGGATGGAGTGTAAACTGTGTCTGTTGTCTGCCCTCTTATTAGGTTCAGACCTTGGTTTTGGTTGTAGATGTTACCTTCCCATCTACAGATATAAACTTTGAGAATTTGGTTACTAGTCCCATAGCTGAGGGGGCGACTCTGGATTTCCAAATTCTCTGTGGCAGCTGTGGTCAATAGTTCAGGAGCAAACTACAGGATTAAATGGGTTTGCATAATGAGCCCACATAAAGTTACACATAGCTATCAAATTAACAAATACCACTTTCATATGCTCCCCTACTACCAACATATTTGCAGTCCTTCTGTGGGTTAATCATGAACAGGCAAATGTCTGAGCTTGTGGAATAGCACATTCATTGTCAATTGTAACTCATGAGTAAACTTGCAGGAGGAATTGCCATTAAAATACTTTCTTTCTCTGCTCAGTGAGGTGCTCCCACAACTTTCAGTGCTTTACTAGCAAGCTGTATAGAACCAGTACATTTAGGGTAATAGGATTCCTGTCTTGGCTTGGTTTTGAATGTTTTATGAGTCAATTAAAACCACTTGAAAGAATTTAGTGACAGAGGCACGACACATTTTATTCCCTGACAACTATGTTCTGCATTGTTTTCATAGGGGTAGGATTAATGAAGGTTTTTTAAAAACTTTGCCCCTAAAGGAAGAACCCAGATTCCAGTTAGTTGTGGTTTTAAGCACTAAAACTTGGCAGTACAGCATGTTGGAATTTTTCAGTGATCCAAAAGAACCCTAAATATACATGTATTTAGGTCTTCAAGCATGCTGAAGTATTGTGTTTACTGGGATCTGTGTGGCCCCACAGCACATTCTGAGTTGTATTTTGTTTGTGTGTGTGTGTATGTGCGTGTGTATGACCTGAGGATCTGGAAAGAGTTCTGTCTAAAGAGTATTTCACAAAAGTTTTATCCACAGAGGAAATCACACCAGTCTGATTACATCAGAACACTTAAACTGCTGAGGCTCTCCTGCCTGGCTCCATATTCAGGCTTCCTTTAGAAACGGAGGGATTAGTCAGCAAACAGAAAACTATTTGTTGTCTATATATTTTAAACTAGGGATCAACTGGAAGTAGCCATAATGTGTCAGGGACAAATTTTCAGGCATGAAAATCACTATTTCTGTGGACTTCAAAGGAGCCATACTAATTTTCAATCCCCAGGGGTCTGACCTCTGGATTTTTCTTCAACTTTCACATCATATTCACCACCTTCCTTACCATATCTTTTGCCAAACAAAGTTATATTTAGCCTTTTGTCTGATATTTTATGCTGAATTCAATTTCCCCACCACCATTATTCAACCCATATTACCTTCGTTTGTAATTTGCAAAGCCATTTAAATAAACCCAAAACCAAACAACAAAAAAA
>VZRX01021002.1:0-26306 GCA_013398075.1 Notiomystis cincta | reverse complement strand
TGACCCTGTTCCCGTGTCCCCCCCGTGTCCCCCCCGTGTCCCCCCCGTGTCATTCCCGTGCCACTCCCGTGTCATTGCCGTGTCCTTCCGTGTCCTTCCCATGTCCCTCCTGTGTCCTTCCCGTGTCCTTCCCGCATCCCTCTCGTGTCATTCCCATGTCATTCCCATGAACATCCCGTGTCCCTCCCACATCCGTCCTGTGTCATTCCCGTGTCCTCCCCGTGTCCTCCCCATGTCCATCCTGTGTCGCCCCCGTGTCCCTCCCGCCACCCCAGCGATGACTTCCGTGACCCGTCAGCCTTCGGAATAACGAGTCCAAAGCTCAGGAGCATCCCTTGGGGTAGAAATCTGGGAGTCTGCCCTCCAGCAGCCTGGGAAAATGTGGGAATCGGCGCTTTTCCCAGTTTTTTCCTCGCTGTTGGGGTTGGGGACAGGCGCAGGGACAGGATTCCCCCCTGGGCAGGGGGATCCCAATCCATCCCCGAGGCTGGAATTCCTGCAGGAAGCAGGCCAGGAATGCTGTCCCTGGAGACCCCTGTGTCCTGTCCTGTTCAAGCTCCAGCCCTGGAATTCCAGGGAGCACTCTCATCCCGAATATCCCGGGGTTATTGAGGTGGGAAGAGATGCCAAACCTGACCCCACAGGCACTTCCTGCAATCCCAGACTACTCCGAGCCTCATCTGAGCTCCAAAGGCTCCCTAAAAGCCGATCTGGAGCAATTCCAGCTGGGAAGAAGCCGTGCTGGAATTGTTCCCACACCTCGGAGCCGACAGGTGCTGGATAAATCTCCCAGCCCTCATTCCCAGCTTTGGATCCAATTTTAGGATATTTAATTGCTGTTTTATCCCCTATTTTCTTTCACGTTCCAGGTGGGAAAGGCAGGTTTTCCAGCTCTCGGTTGTTTCCTTCTTCCCTAAAATTCGAGCTGGCATTCCCATCAGTGGGATAACCAGTGAGGGCAAACTCACAAGAGCAAAACATCCCAAAAATGCCCCCCAAAAACCAGGAGGAGACTCAGAATTCCTTCCTGGAAGGAAGGCAGGCTCCATGTAGATCCCACACTTCGTTTTCCAGGATGAAAAATTCTTCCCAATCCAGGAATTTCCAGCCTGTTCCTTGGGAAGGATGGAGAGAAAAGACATTCCCGGTGTCCCCGAGCCGGTGACACCAAATCGGAGCCCTTTGGAGCATTCCCGAGTCCTGCAGAGCATTCCCAGCCTTTCCCACTCCAAGGCCGCCATTCCAGGGCCGCCCAGAGCGCCTCGTTAACGAGGATCATTAATTATTCACGGCGCAGGTTGATTAACGGCGCCTCCAGCCCTAATTTGTTTTTCCATCAACACTTCCTGGTCCCCAGTGCAGCGCCGGGATGGAATCGCTGCCAGCTGGGAGCTGCTGCCAATGGATTGGGAATGGCAGCCCCACATCTCTGGGATATCTGGGAATGGCAGCCTGATATTCCTGGGATATCTGGGAATGGCGGCCCCATATCCCTGGGATATCCAGGAATGGCAGCCCTACATCCCTGGGATATCTGGGAATGGCAACCCCACATCCCTGGGATATCTGGGAATGGCAGCCCCACATCCTTGAGATACCCGGGAATGGAGGCCCAAAATATCTCTGGGATATCTGGAAATGGCAGCCTGGTATTCCTGGGATATCCAGGAATGGCAGCTCCACGTCTCCAGGATAGCTGGGAATGGAGGCCCCACATCTCTGAGATATTCAGGAATAGCATCCCTGGGACATCCAGGAAGGGTGGCCTGGTATTCCTGGGATGTCTGGGAATGGTGGCCCCATATCCCTGGGATATCCAGGAATGCCAGTCTGGCATCCCTGGGACAGCAGGGAATGGCAGCCCCACATCCCTGGGATATCTGGGAATGGTGGCCCCATATCCCTGGGATATCCAGGAACAGCAGCCTCGTATTCCTAGGATATCCAGAAATGGTGGCACAAATACCTGGGATATCCAGGAATGCCAGTCTGGCATCCCTGGGACAGCAGGGAATGGCAGCCCCACATCCCTGGGATATCTGGGAATGGCGGCCCCAAATCTCTGGGATATCTGAGAATGGTGGCTCTACATCTCTGGGATATTCCTGAATGGCATCCCTGGGATATCTGGGAATGGTGGCCCAGCATCCCTGGGATATCCAGGAATGGCAGCCCTGTATTGCTGGGATATCTAGGAATGGCAGCCCCATATCCCTGGGATATCTGGGAATGGTGGCCCCACATGTCTGGAATATTTGGGAATAGCATCCCTGGAATATCCTGGAATGGCTCCTCTGGTCCCTGCCCACACCTGGCTGCATTTTCCAGGTTCCTCCCGGAATTCTGGGGTTCAGCGCTCCCCCCTGGGCTCCAATTCCAGCTGGGATGCCCCGGGAGAAGCCGCCAGTCCCATCACACCCCATCACACGCCTTTATCGGGATAAATCCGGGAGTAATTCGGGATCGGCTCCAAGGCCCTCCCTGCTGCCGGCGATTTATGAGCAGCTGTTGGGAATGTGGCAGCTTTATCCCACTCCGGAGACTCCATAAAATAATCGAGGAAGATGGACTGGGGCCGGGAAGGCTTTTCCTGCCTGATGGCTCCCCAGGCTCCTTTCAGCCGCTAAACGCCCGGAGCGGGAATATCGGAACGCCGGGATTTAAACAGGCGGCGGCATCGGGATACGGGATGGGCACGGGGCAGGGCAGGAGCATCCCAAGGGTGGTCCAGGATATCCTGGAGAACAGCCAGGGCAGCCGGAATGTGGGCTGGGAATTCCAAATCCTGGCCGGGACATCCCAGGGTGTGGGATGCTGAATTCCCATGGGTCCCTTGGGGCATCCTAGCAAATCCTGGGATCTGCTCCCATCCCAATGGATTTGCTCCCTTCCCATCCCTATGGATCTGCCCCATCCCATCCCTATGGATCTGCCCCATCCCATCCCTATGGATCTGCTCCTTTCCCCGTCCCTATGGATTTGCCCCATCCCTATGGATCTGCTCCCTTTCCCATCCCGTGCTCCCATTCCCATTCCCGATCCAATCTCCCTGCCCTCGCTCTGTTAATCCAATTGGAGCCGGGAAATCTCATTACCGGCCCCGTTAATTGCGGCCACAGGCCCCGGCTTGGCTCCAGAGGCGGAAAACCGGGAACAGCCATCCGGCTGGGAAAAACGCAGCTCCGGACCCAGCCGGATCACGGATAACGGGAAAATTAAACCGGGATCGCCGCTCCCAGTTTCCCTCCCATCTGTGGGTCCATCCCCTTTTCCCATCGTCTCCGAGGTTTCCCCATCCCGGATTCCTTGGATGTGAGGTGGGAAGAAAACACTGGAATGTTGTAGATCTGCCGGAAAATCCTTAAAATCCTTGTGAAACCCCTTGCAAGGCCAGAGCAATTCCCATTCCCAGGAAGGCTCCAGGCTCCCAACAACACAAACATCCATAGGGCTGGAAAACTCCGGTTTTATTCCAGAGGGGTTTTTCCCACCGCTCCTGCAGCGGCTCCAAACCTCCCTTCCAAGGAAAAACCGCTCCCGGAGATTCCCAGGAAAACAAAAGCCAAGCTGTTTTATTCATGGATTCATCCCAGCCAGCCGGCGGGATTTTTCCTTGGATCTAGGCGGAGCTGGATATATTCTGCTCATTATCCCAATCATGATGATTTTTAGGGAACTTTCCCCTGGAGCGATCCCAGCGCTCTCCCAGGAGGACGCTCGTCCTTCCCATTCCATCCCAACTCCCTGGATTTCCCCGGAGATCCGGCTGGGAATCCCCTCCACATTCCAAACCTCCAAATTCATTTTCCTTCCCATTCCCGCTGCCAATTCCCAATCCACCTGTTCCATAATGGAATGCGCCGCCATTCCCTCCCGGAATTCTCCTCTTTCCATAATTATCCCATTCCCTCCCCCCTTGCCTGTTCCAATTTTCCTGTTTCAGCCCCGTTTCCTTCACTCCTGTGGTGCTTCCAGGGCCAGGATGACGGAAATTGCGGGAATTAGAGTCGGGAATTGGAGATTTTCCAGACGAGCGAACACGGAGCAGCCAAAACCTCCGGAGATTTTCCATCTTCTCCATCCAAGAATATTTTTTTCCTTCTGTTTTAAGGAAAAAAATGTGGATTCCCAATCCAGATCCACACCTGGGAATTTCGGATGGATCTCGATGCTGTGCTGAAATTCCCTCGGGATGCCACAGGGAATGCACCTTTTCCCCCCCAAAATCATCACCTTGGAATCAAAACATCCTAAATTCCTTTCCCTGGGATTCCCTCCTCAGATGCTCCAGGAATTCCCGGGGGGATGAACCCATTGGTTCCTCAAAATCCTACAAATTCCTGCGGGAATGGGGTCATGGCTCCTGGGCTGGCATCAAAATTTGGGATTCAGCCTTACTGGAATTCCAGGCATTCCCAAAACCCAAAAAAATTACCTCAAACCCCCCAAAACGGGATTTATCCCCAAAAAACCTTTAATAGTCCCTTCATCCCAAATTCTCCAACCTGGGACATTCCTGAGGAACCTGGGGATCATTTTTCCCTCTTTTTCCCTCTCTTTCCCTATTTTCCCCTCTTTTTCCCTTTTTTTGCCCCTTTTTTCCTCCTTTTTCCCTGTTTTTCCCCTCTTTTATCCCTCTTTTCCCCTCTTCTTTCTCCCCCTTTTCCCCTCTTTTTTTCCCTCTCTTTCCTCCCTTTACCCTTCTTATTTTCCCACCTTTTTCCCTCTTTGTTTCCTCTTTATCCTCCTCTTTTTTTTCCCTCTTCCCCCTCCTTTTCCCCTCTTTTATCCCTCCTTTTCCCTCTCTTTTTTCCCCTCATTTTTCCTGCCTTTTTCCTTCTTTTCCTCCTCATTTCTCCTCTCATTTTTCCCTCTTTTTTCCCTGGCAGACGATCCCTGATCCACGGGATAATTCCAGATCCACGGGAGCAGCAGCTCCGTGCCTGGGAATTCATTATCCACAGGTTGGGGGAAAATGAGGGAAAATCGTTATCCCGGCGCCGTGGCCTTTCCCATCCATCATTCCCGGCTCCGGAGCAGGATTCCCACCGGGATGTGTTCCCAGAGCGCCGAACTGATGGATGTGGCACCTGGAATGCTGATTTCCCAGGATACCGGGGCTGAGGCACCTCAGATCCACCAAAATTCCTCCAGCCTGGCTTTGAATTCCCAGATCGGCCAAATCCTGCCTGGATTTAGGGAGAGATTCCCAAATTATGGAGCACCGGGATGCCGCATCCCAGGTTTTGGAGCCTAAAGCCGGCACCGGGATGAGGGACAAAATTCCAGCCTGAAGGGCATTCCTGGGATATCCCGGAGCCATCCAGGGCATCCTGGAGCCATTCTGGATCCATCCCTGATCCATGCAATCCATCCCAGATCCATCCTGGATCCACCCCGGATCCATCCAATCCACCCCTGATCCATCCAATCCTTCCTGGATCCATCCAATCCATCCTGGATCCATCCCGGATCCATTCAATCCATCCCTGATCCATCCTGGATCCATCCCAGATCCATCCAATCCATCCCTGATCCATCCTGGATCCATCAAAACCATCTCATCCCATCCCAATCCCGTTCCCAATCCCAATCCCATCCGCACTGGTTGAACTCCACTTGGAATTCAAATTCCAGGTTTTTCTCCTCAGCCCACAGCTGGGAATGCTGCCGCTCCATGGGGATTTGGGAGCTCTGATTCCAGCTGGGAAAACACCTGGAAAGTCCTCCCTTGGGAATTTTCCTGCCCCTCTCCCAAGGCTCTGGATCGGCTTTGTTTGATGGGAATCCAGAGATGGGGCCGGCAGCATTCCAGGAAATAACCAGGAATGTCACAGGAGATGCCTGGGGGAGGGGGCTCCTTTTCCAGGGAAATTCCAGCACAAAGGGAATGCTGGAGTTTCCAGGGAATTCTGGAGCTTCCCAGGGAATTCTGGAGCCTCCTGGGAATGTTGGAATTCCCAGGGAATACCAAAGCCTCCTCCAGGGCCTGTTCCCAGAGATTTTCCGGGATGAAACGTGAGCCGGGCTGGCAGGTGGCTCCTCTCCCAGACAGCTCCACATTCCATAAAAATCCCCACATTCCAAGCCTGAAACAACAGGATTATCCTGGCGGGAAAAGGGTTGGGATCAAACAGCGCCGGAGCTCCCGGGGCGGGAAAATTTTTGGGATTTTTTTCTGTATTCCCAAGCACCTGCAAGGCATGGAGCCAAAATTCCAGCCCCAGAATTCCAGCCCCAAAATCCCAACCCCAAAATCCCAACCTAGTATTCCAGCCCCAAAATCCCAGCCCCAAATTCCCAGCCCAATATTCCAACTCCAGTTTTCCAGCCCCAAATTCCAGGCCTAAAATCTCAGCCGCAAAATTCCAGCCGCAAAATTCCAGCCCCAAATTCCAGCCCCAAAATTCCAGCCCCAAATTTCCAATCCCAAAATTCCAGCCCCAAAATCCCAGCTCCGGCTGTGGGATTCGGGATCAGGATTCCATGGAAATCAGGATGAGGTGGATGATGCTGGAATTCCCTGGATCCCGACGCTCCAGCGCCTTATCCAGTGGTGTGGGATAAAACAGAGGGGAAACGACGGGAATTCCCCACCCCTGGAAGTGTCCCTGGATAAACTGGGATGCTTTTCCCGCTCTTCCCGCCTCTCCTGCTTTTCCAGAGCCACCCCTGATGTCCCTGCAGCCCCAAATCCAAGGCTTGGTGCTTCCCAAGAGCCCTTTTCCAAGGAAAAATGCCCAGACTCCTGAAATTCCAACTTTTTCAGGGTGTCAGAAAGCCTGGAGTGGTTTTGGCACCCCTGGAATGATCCTGGTGGGAATCAGGATGAATTTCCCGGGATACTTTTGTTTAGGATTAAGGGACCCTCCCCCCCCCCCAATCCACTTGTGATTCCAAATTCCATCCTTTTCCCAGGAATCTCCTTTGGGATCCTCCAGAGGCGTTTTTCCTTTAAAAACAATCCCAGGAAAAGTGGGAAAACAAATCCCAATCCCAACAATCCCGGAGGTCACCACGAGGTCCTGGCTAAAAATTAAGCGGAATTTTCCACCCGGATTAATTTTCCTGGGATTTGCTCCCCATCACGTGAGGATTTGTCCACATTCCCAAGGTTTTGCCCTGAGCTGGCAGCTCCTGGATTTGTGGATCCAGTGGGATGGAGGATGAGGTTGGATAAGGGATATGGCTGGAGCTCTTCCTGTCCCTCTTTGCATCCCAAAATCTTTTCCATCCCTTTCCCGCTCGCTTTGTTATCCCTGGGGATGATCCCAGGTTTTGGTATCCCCAAACCAAGGGGAGGGTTGGTCCCAAAAAATCCCAATAAAACCGTAGGATTTGGGAGAAGGATCAGCCTCAGTTTCCCCTGCTTCCCATCCCGATGTTCCCATCCCAGTCTCTGTGGGATCATCCCAATCCCTGCATTCCCCTGCACTTCTCAAGGAGATTTGGCCCCAAATTCCCAAGAAACCCCACTAAAACTGTGGGATTCGGGAGAAGGATCGGCCTCAGCTTCCCCTACACTTCCCTCTCCATCCCAAGGAGTTTTTTTCCCCAATTCCCAGGAAACCCCACTAAAACCATGTGATTCAGGATTTGAGGAAAGGATTGGACTGTTTCCCCTGCTCCTCATCCCAATGTTCCCATCCCAATCCCCGTGTTCCCCCTCCATCCCAAAGAGATTTGGCCCCAAATTCCCAAGAAACCCCACTAAAACTGTGGGATTTGGGAGTAGGATCGGCCTCAGCTTTCCCTGCACTTCCCCTTCCATCCCAAGGAGGTTTTTATCACAAATTCCCAAGAAACCCCACTAAACCTGCAGGATTTGGGGACAGGATTGTACCCAGCTCCCCCTCGGTCCATCCTGGCAGGAGTGCAGGATGTTCCCATCCCAATCCCTGCGGGATCATCCCAATCCTCGCATTCCCCCTCCATCCCAAGGAGGTTTTTTTCCCAAATTCCCAAGAAACCCCACTAAAACCGCAGGATTTGGGGATTTGGGGACGGATCGTGCCCAGCTCCCCCTCGGTCCATCTCGGCAGGATCGAGGGATGTTCCCATCTCAATCCCTGCGGGACCATCCCAATCCCTGTGGGATGACCCCAATCCCTGCGGGATCATCCCAATCCCTGTGTTCCCCTGCACTTCCCAAGGAGTTTTTTTTTCCCAAATTCCCAGGAAACCCCACTAAACCTGCGGGATTTGGGGATCTGGGGACAGGATGGTGCTCAGCTCCCCCTCGGTCCATCCCGGCAGGAACGAGGGACGCTCCCATCCCAATCCCTGCGGGATCACCCCAATCTTTGCCTTCCCGTCCATCCCGGCCGCTGCGGGATCCCGGGAAAGGCGCGGAGCCGCCTCCTGCCCCCGCTCGGCCCCAAAGCCGCGGTGGGTCGGGTTTAATTCCCTAAACCCCGCGCGTGGCCCCCGGCCAAGGCTCCCTCCCGGCCATGGAGGGCATAAAATTCCCGGCGCTCCCGGAGCTTCCCGAGTTTTTCCCCAGCTGCTTCCCGGGTTTCCCGAGTTTCCCGAGCTCCGGACTTTGCCTGCGGGGCTCCGCATGGCCAGGCGGGCCCGGCCTTTAGACCGAGCTTAGCAAAGCCCCGCTCGCCCCCCGAATTCCCGGCTGGATTCCAGGTGCGGCTGGAAAGAAGAGAAGGAGGAAGGGAAGAAGGAAAAGAAGGAAGGAGGTAACTTCGGTTTGGGATTTTTCCCTCTTTTCCCACCCCCTTTTTGTTGTTGTTGTTCCTTCTCCCGGCTCCGGGTTGGAACTCGCACTCAAATCCTGCCCTGAGGGGGTGCCGGCATTCCCAGAAATCCTAATCCGAATTCCATCAGTGTTTTCACCCCAGCGGACGCGAATCTCGCTCTGGGGGGGGGTGCGGGAATTCCCAAAATCCCGAATCCTGCCCCCCCCAGCAGGAGTTTCACTCCTGGTTTTCCTTTCCCGGGGGACTGCAGCATTCCAGGATCAGGGATTTTGGGAGCGCTGGAAATGGGATCGGCTGAGAACCGGGAATGGGGTTGGGAAGAGCTGGAGCAGCTTCCCGGGATTCTGGGAATGGGGGAACGGGGAATTTTGGGGTGGGGCCGTCTGAGAACCGGGAATGGGGTTGGAAAGAGCTGGAGCAGCTCCCGGCTCCCCCGAATTCTGGGAATGGGGACGCCAGGGGGATTTGGGGGCGGAGAGCAGCTTCCCGGTGGTCCCGGAATCCCTTGGGATGCTCCGGGATGTGTGTGGGCTCCTCGCCGCTGGAGTTCGGAGAGCTCCGGGGCTGGAAAAGCCGAGTTGTTTTCCAAGCACTGCTTTTCCAGGGAGTTTTCCCAAAAAAAAAAGCTGCAGGCGAGAGCTGGGAGAGGCTTTGGAGGGTCCAGGATTTGTTCTCACAGATTTTTTGGGATCGTTTTTGGGGTCGGATGGCTGAGTTTGGGCCGTGCCAGAGCGGGATCAGATCCTAAAATCCAATTTTGGGAAGCTCCTGGTTTTGCAGGGATCGGGAATGGGAATTGGAGGAGATCCCGGTTATCCCAACCCCCCGCCCAAGCTCTCCCAGGAAAATCAGGGAATGAAATCTTTATCATTTTTATTAAAAGCCGGATTGGGAGCTGGGAATTCCCTCCCGGATCTTCTCTCCTCTTCCAGTTTAATTCTGGGATGCAAAAGTTCCCGGGAGAACGGGAAAAGTGGGATGGGCAGGAGCTTTAGGAGACGATCAAAGGCCCGGCCTTGTTTCGGGAGAGGTCACGGAGAGGAGCACAGGGATCAGATTCCAAGGAAAAATAGGGACGTGGGATGGGGCTGGGTGGGGAGGCCTGGCCGGGAATGCTGATCCCGCTGGGATCTGGGCGCTCCCAGAGGTCAGGAAGGAGCTGGAGGATCCAATTCCATGGGCAGAGACAATTCCCATTATCCTGGCGTGCCCCAAGCTCTCCAGAGCCCAGATAATCGGGAATTAACCCTTCCCTGTGCCTGGAAAAACCGAGAATTAATCCTTCTCTGATGTTCTGGGAGCCTGAAAATCGGGAATTAACTCTTCCCTGGGCAGGGAGACTTTCCCAGAGCTTTTCCTTCCTTCCCTTCCCGAATTTCCATGGCCTCCACATCCCCGAGCGGCTGTGAATCCAGGGATTAGTGTTGGATCACAGGGATAATGCTGGAATTGCTCCCAAACCCCATTCCCTGCTCCCAAACCCCATTCCCAACCCCACATTCCCACTTTTCCAATCCCTCCCATTCCCCCGGGAAGGGACTCTTGGGATCACTGTCAGGAATATTCCTGGAACATTCCCAGCTCCCACCTTTTTCATGTAGCGCCACATTCCCGGGAGCCGAGCTTGGCGATGCTTCCCGGAAAGCCGGGATGAGCTTTGGGATGGGATCTGGGATCGCTGGATTCCCAAAATTCCCTGGGATACCACCCCGACATGGATCATGGAGTGGGGACCTGATTCCTGGCAGATTTTTGGGAAAGATCCCTAAGTTTTCCATCCCAGGAAAAGCTGGCGGGGCCAAGCGGTGACAAGTGCAGTGACAAGTGCCAGTGGCGCGTGGCAGCTGCAGGAATCTCTTGGATCCATCCCAATCCCGAGGGAATTCCAGCTGGACAAACAATGGCCCTGGAGCGAAGCCACCCCCCCCACGCTGTCCCCTCACGGCTCTGGGGACATTGGTGACATCCCGGAGCCGTGGCCCCAAGTCCTGGAATGTTCCCAAGTCCTGGAATGGCCCCAAGTCCTGGCTGTGCCTGGGGCTGCTCCCGCTCTCCTTTGGGGACATCGGTGACATCCCCGAGCTCTTCCTGGGGTGTCCCCAAATCCCGGGATGTCCCCAAGTCCTGGGATGTCCCCAGTGTCCCCAGGGATGTCCCTGGGGCTGCCCCCGCTCTCCCTTGGGGATATTGGTGACATCCCCGAGCTGTCCGTGGGGTGTCCCCAAGTCCTGGGATGTCCCCAGATCCCTGGATGTTCCCAAATCCCAGGGTGTCCCCACATCCCAGGGTCTCCCCAAATCCCGGGGTGTCCCCAAACCCCGGGGTGTCCCAAGCCCCGCTGGTGGCATCTGGGGACATTTCGGGGTTGTCCCGGCGCCAAGTTCGTCCCGGAATTCCCGGGATCGGGACAAGTCCCCCCTCCCCAGGGCCGTCGGGCCTGGGCGTCCCCGCCGGTGGCACTTTGGGGACAGCGCAGCTCCCGCCCTTCCCAGTCCTTGCCCTTTGCGCTGCTTTTCCAGCCCGAAATTCCCTGGGAAAACCCAAACAAAGGCTGGGAGCGGCTCCGGGATCATCGGGATCATCCCTCGGGATTGGGAAGGGGGGGCCCGGCCTCGTCCCCTCCCCCAGCTCCACAGAAAAGCTGGATCCCGGCTGGAATTTTGGGATCGAAACCTCCGGGATCGGCGCCTCCATCCCGCTTTTCCTGGCGTCTCTCCCACTTTTCCAGCCACCATCCCCCTTTTCCCAGAGTCTCTCCCACTTTCCCAGCCCCTATCCCGCTTTTCCCAGAGTCTCTCCCGCTTTTCCAGCCCCCATCCCGCTTTTCCCAGAGTCTTTTCCACTTTTCCAGCCCGCGCGGGGAAGGAGGAGGAGGAGGAGGGGGCGGCCATGGCTTCCAACGGCTCCGTTGGGATCCGGGATTCCCCTCTGGAACCGGGAATTTTCGGGAATGACGACCTGGGATCCGACTGGTACATCTACGAATCCATGGAATCCACGCCCCGGGATGAGTGAGTGTCCCCAAGTGTCCCCAAAGGTCCCTGCTCTGTCCCTTTCCATGGAGCAAATCCCGGATTTTTTGCTCCTCTAAAAATCCTGGATTTTTGGGGGCTGGCCCTGTCATTCCCTGTTTTATTCCTGGATTTTTGCCCCCTCTAAAAATCCTGGAACATTTGAGGCTGGCCACAACATTCCTTGATTTATTCCCACATTTTTTGCCCCTGGAACTTTTGGGATTGAATCCATCATTTCCTGATTTTTAGCCCTTCTTAGAAATACTGGAATTTTTGGGACTGGCATCATCATCCCCTGATTTATTCTCAGATTTTTGGGCCCTCTAAAATATCCAGGATTTTATCCTGGTTAAATTCCCTTCCCCAAGGGCAAGAAAATTCCCATAGGGAAAATCCTGATCCTACAGAGATTTGGGGACAGCGGGAATTTTTGGGAAGCCTGGAAAATCCCATTTTCCCTATTGGACCCTTCCCCGCTCCCATCTCTGCCCATCCAATCGGAATTGTGGGTTTTGGGAAGGGTTTTCCCTATAAATTATGGGATTCAGGAATTCTCACAGGGGATTTATGGGATTCAGGGGGTTTCCTCATTTTCCCAGCCTTTTTCCTGGACTTTTAGGATTAAACCCAACCAAATCTGGGGTTCTTCCCATTTTCCTGAAGTTTTTCCCAGCCCTTTTAGGGTTAAACCCAAATATAGGATTTTTCCCACTTTCCCAAAGTTTTTCCCAGCCCTTTGAGGGTTAAACCCAACCAAATTTGGGATTTTTCCCATTTTTCCAGCCTTTTTCCCGACACGATCCCAGAATGCCATCCCACAATTTCCCCCCGGATGTACCACACCTGCATGGCTCCCATTTCCGTGAGTATCTGCCCTAAATTTCCATTTCCCATCCCAAAATTCCAGGAAAAGAATCTCACATTTCCATGTTCTGTTCCCAAACTGGAATCCATGGATTTGATTTAGGGCCAGCCTCCATCTTGGATGACTTTTTCCTCTTAAACGATCCCAGAATTCCCTGTTTTCAGGGAATTTTTTTTCCCCATGGGATGAGAACTCCAAAATTTCTCCCAAATCATTCCCAGGATCCTTTTCCCATGGAAATGGAGCCTCCATGGGGATTCACATCATTCCCAGGACCCCTTTTCCATGGATTTATGGATTCCTGACCCCACCACAGCTGGATTTGGGATGTGGGATGGAAATGTGGCTTCCATGGGGGTTCCCACCATTCCCAAGATCTTTTCCATGGAAATGGGGCCTCCACTGGGATTCCCATCATTCCCCCCACACTCCACCCCCCTTTTCCATGGATTTTCCCATCCCCTTCCCAGCTGGCCGTGATCCTGGCCTTGTCCTTCCTGGTCAAGCGCCGCCGCCTGTGCCAGAGCTGCTGGAGCGGCGTCCCGGGGCTGCTCAGGTACCTCCTCCCCGACCCCGCGGCTCCGGGAGTGGCTCCCAATTCCCGAAGCCCGGCTCAAATCCCGTGCCGGGCTCATTCCAGCCCGGCCAATCTCCTGGAAGAGGACGGGAACCGCGGGATGGTGGTGGCCGTCTTTGGGATCCTCTTCTCGTCCCTGTGCCAGCTGGTGCTGGACAAGGAGCCGCTGCCGCTGGCGTCCCCCTCGTCCCACAGCGCCCGCGGTGAGCCCGCTGTCCCTCCTCGGTGCGCCCCGGGCCGTGCTCCGCGCTCATCCCGCTTTCCCGCTTTCCCAGAGTTCTGGAAAATCCTGGCGCTGCTCTACTACCCGGCCTTCTACTGCCCCCTGCTCGCCTGCGCCACCGCCCGGCACCGCCTGGCCCACGCCGCCGGCTGCCTGCTGGCCTGGGCACACTGCCTGGTGCACGTGTGGCAGAAGGTCCAGTGTCCCCAGGCGCCCAAGGTCAGTGGCCCCACGCCTTGTCACCTCCCGGAGCGGCCCTCAGGTGTAACCGCTTCCTGGGGTGGCCCTGAGGTGTCACCACTTCCTGGGGTGGCCCTGAGGGGTTCTGGGTCCTTGGAAATGGCCCTAAGGGGGTTGTGGCTCCCTTGTCACCTCCCTGGAGGTGACACAGGTTCCTGGAGTGGCCCTGAGGTGTTGTCACCTCCTGGAGTGGCCCTGAGGGGTTGTGACTCCTTGGAAGTGGCCCTGAGGTGTTGTGGCTTCCTTGTCACCACCTGGAGTGGCTTTGAGGTGTTGTCACCTCCTGGAGTGGCTCTGAGGGGTTGGGACTCCTTGGAAGTGGCCCTGAGATGTTGTGGCTTCCTTGTCACCTCCCGGAGTGGCCCCAAAGCTGGGAAAGGGACAGTGAGGTGGCCTCAAGTGATGGTGGCTTCTCTGAGTGGCTCTGAGGTGTTGTCACCTCCCAGGGTGGCCCTGAGGTGTCACCACTTCCTTGGGTGGTCCTGAGGGATTCTGGTTCCTTGGAAATGGCCCTGAGGGGTTTGTGGCTCCCTTGTCACCTCCCTGGAGGTGACACAGGTTCCTGGAGTGGCCCTGAGGGGTTGTGGCTCCTTTGTCACCTCCCTGGAGGTGTCACCACTTCCTGGGGTGGCCCTGAGGGGTTCTGGTTCCTTGGAAGTGGCCCTGAGGGGTTGTGGCTTCCTTGTCACCTCCCTGGGGTGGCCCTGAGGTGTTGTCACCTCCCAGAGTGGTCCTAAAGTGTTGTCACCTCGTGGGGTGGCCCTGAGGTGCAGTGGGTCCCTGGCCAGCTCCCAGCATGCCCCCACGGTGTCCCCAGCCGGGTGCTGGCAGTGACCCCAGGGTGGTGGCAGTGTCCCCGTGTCCCCCAGCTGGGGTGGTGGCAGTGACCCCGTGTCCTCAATGTAGCAGCAGTGACCCCAGGGTGGTGACATTGTCCTCTGGGTGGTGGCAGTGACCCTGGGGTGGTGGCCCTGATGCAGTGTCCCTAGGGTGGTGGCAGTGTCCCAATGGTGCTGACAGCATCCCCGTGTCCCTGGGGTGGTGGTGGCAGTGTCCTCAGCATGGTGGCAGTGTCAGTGTCCCTGTGGTGGTGGCGGTGTCCCCGTGGCAGTGGCAGTGTCCCCATGGCAGTGTCAGTGTCTCCAGGGTGGTGGCAGTGTCCCCATGGTGGTGGCAGTGTCAGTGTCCCTGTGGCAGTGTCAGTGTCCCCACGGTGGTGGCAGTGTCAGTGTCCCTGTGGCAGTGTCATTGTCCCCGCGGTGGTGTCAGTGTCCCTGTGGCGGTGGCAGTGTCAGTGTCCCTGTGGCAGTGGCAGTGTCCCCATGGCGGTGACGCGCTGTCCCCGCGGCAGATCCACCGGTTCTACTCGCTGCTGTCCCACGTCCCCATCGTGCTGTCCCTGCTCCTGCTCAGCCTCTGCTACCCCGCCCTGCTCTGCCGCAGCCTCGGCCGCGGGGACAGCCCGGAGAGCCAGGTACCGACAGCGCCAGGAACGGGACCCAGGACACGGGAATACGGGAACATGGGGTGGGAACATAGAGTGGGAACATGGGGTGGGAACGTGGGGTGGGAATGGAATACAGGAATGGGAACATGGGATAGGAACATGGGATGGGAAGACGGGATGGGAATATGGGAGTGGAACATGGGACAGGAACTTGGGATGGGAATCTGGGACGGGAACATAGGATGGGAACCTGGGATGGGAACACGGGAGGAGAACACAGGAAGGGGACATGGGGTGGGAACATGGGATGGAATGGGGATCAGGGTCAGCACTGAAATCAGGATCGAGATTGGGATCAGGACCAGGATTGGATAGGGATTGAGACTGGGATTGGGATTGGTATCGGGATCAAGGTCAGGACCAGGATTGGGATCGGGATTGGGATCAGGACCAGGACTGGGATCAGGACTGGGATCGGGATCGGGATTGGGACCAGGATTGGTATCGGGATCTCTGCATGTTCCTCTCCCAGCCCCAGCGCTTGGGGATTCTCCACTGATATCCCAGGACTGGCACCTGGAATCTGGGGACAATCCCTGCAGGATTGGGAATAGGATCAGGATCAGGATCAGTATTGGCATCTGGACTGGAATCAGGATCAGGACTGGGATCGGGACTGGGACCGGGATGGGGATCTTTGTGTGTTCCCCTCCCGGCTCCAGAGCTGGGGGTTCTCCATTGCTATCCCAGGATTGGCACAGGGAGCGGGAAATCCGCCTCTGGAATGAAGTCCTTACACAAGAGGCTTCCAGCATCAATGGCTCCGTTCACGGAGGCTCTGGGCACTCCTTGTTTTCCCAGATAATCCTGGCACTTGGAGAGGCGCCGGGGCTTTGTTGGGAAGAGAGGGGGAAAAGCTGGGAAAGGCCGGCCGGGCGTGGCCTGAGGTGACCCCGGCAGGCGGGAAGAAGGGATTCCAGATGGATTTGGGAACAAGGCCGGAATATTCCCACCTTTTCCATACCAACATCGCCCATTCCTTATCCCAACAAGGGACGGGAAATTCCCATTGGGAGATGCCTGGGATGACAAGTGGCCAGGGATGCTGTGGCCTCCCAAAATCCATCACTTTATCCCCATTTCCCTTCAGATTCCTGGGAGAGAGTACTACAGGGAGTACCTCAAGGCCTTGCTGTCCAAGCGGGGCCGGAAGGGGAGGTAAGGACATCCCATTCCCAGCACATCCCATTCCCAGCACATCCCATTCCCGACACATCCCATTCCCGACACATCCCATTCCCAGCACATCCCATTCCCAGCACATCCCATTCCCGACACATCCCATTCCCCACACATCCCATTCCCCACACATCCCATTCCCAAGGGATAGGACTGTCACTCTCTCCCACCTCCCACAGCTCTGCCAAGATCGAGGAGAGCCTCCAGTCCCGGATCCGCTCCTACCTGCGCTCCTACGTCTATATTCCCGAGGAAGGTGGGCACCGGGAAAATCCCGTGGAATCATGGAACAGTTGGGGTTGGGAGGGACTGATGGATCAGCCAGGCCATCCCAGCCATTCCCACTATCCCAGGGTACTCCAAGCTCCATCTGACCCAGCCTGGGACACTTCCAGGGATGGGGCGGCCAGTTTTCCTGGGAAAGCTTGGCCAGGGAAGGACGGGAGCAGCTGGGTTCTGGATAAGGGAATTATCCTGGGAATGGGGAGCCACTCCTGGCTCTTCTCATCCATGGAGGGGTCAGGGAGCGTCCAACCCTGGGGAGGTGGCACCTGAGATACGATGGAAAAGCAGGATGGACCCATCCATCCATTCCCAGCTCCCATCCTGACGGGAATTCCCTGTGGAAATCCCATTCCAGAGCTCTCCCTGGCTTTTCCCTTTGCTGGGTGGACCCTCAGCCTGCCCCCGCTCTTCCCCCACCATCCCAAATCCCAGCTCCTCTCCCACTTTTCCCTCCAGGATTCCGGATCCCGCTGAAGCTCGTGGTGTCCATCACCATGGCCATCATCGCCGTCTACCAGGTGACACTGGGGACGCCGAGGGTCACCGGGAACGGCATTAACATTCCTCCTGGAATTCCGCGCTCCCGCGGCCCTGCCAAGCCGTAAATCCCTAAATCCCGAGGGATCCGTGGCCAGCAGCTCACGTGGCTCCCACGCCCTCGCAGGTGGCCCTGCTGCTGCTGGTGGCCGTCGTCCCCACCATCCAGATTGTCCGGGCGGGAATGACCAAGGACATCGTGGTGCTGCTGGTCCAGTTCGGATTGGTGCCCTCGGAGAACCCGGCCGTGCCGGGGGACATGGAGAAGGAGCTCCACACCGTCCGCCACTACCTGTGGTCACTGGAAGGTGCGTTCCCAGCCGGATCCCCATTCCAGAGGCAGATTTGGCGGGATTTCAGAAGGATTCCTCGTCCGGAGGATGGGATGAGATGGGGAGGATTCCAAGGGGATTTCGGGAGCGGCTGGCAGGGATGGGGCTGTGCCAGGCTGGCGCGTGCCAAGGCGGGAAGAGACTCGGGAAAAGCTGTCGGGAAGAGCCGTTGGGAAGAGCTGGAGGGAAGAGCCGGAGGGAAGAGCCAGCAGCTGCTACGGGCTTGGAAATCTGCTGGAATGGAACAGATGGGCCTCGGATCCCGGGAGAGTGGAAATCCTTGGATGGGGGGATGAGGGAAGAGCAGGGAAGAAGGAATAGCAGGGATAAAGGGATAGGGATGGAGGGATAGCTGTGATGAGGGAATAGCAGGGATAAGGTGATCCCAGGGATGGAGGAATAGGGATGAAGGGGTAGCAGGGATCAGGGAATTCCAGGGCTAAAGGGATAGTAAGGATGAGGGAACTTCAGGGATGAAAAGATAGGAGGGATGAGGGAATTCCAGGGATAAAGGGATAGCAGGGATGACTCCGTCCTTCCTTGGGATACCCCCAGCTCCAGGCAGGATGTTTGTGGCTTTTCCTGGATTCCCAAACCTTTGTCATTCCATTTTTTCCCTGACATTTCCATCCCTCCTCCTGCTTCCCCCAGATCCTCCTTTCCCAAGACCCCTATCCCACGCCCTGCCCATCCCAGCTCGCTCCAGGGATTTTCCCAGCCCCTGGACTTCCCTCCCACTGCCTCATCCATTCCCACCTGGGAGATGAAGCACAGAAGTGTGAAAGGCGGGAAACTGAGGCACGGCGCCCATCCCTCATCCCTGCGGCACAATTCCTGCTAAAACCTCATTCCTGGTGTTATTCCCGGCGCAAACCCAGGAATTCTTTCCCGTTTTCCCGCAGTCTGCTACATCTGCTCGCTGGCGCTGTGCTGCCTGCTCACCTGTGCCATGCTCCTGAGGACGCTGGTGATGCACAGGTGGGGCCGCCGCCCCTTCCCGATATCCCTGGCCCCATTCCCCTGCCCGGGATGCAGCCGGAATCTCTTCCCAGGTCCAACCTGAAGGCGCTGTACCAGGGAGCTGTGCTGGACGTGTTTTCCAAGGCCCACATCCTGCGGCCTTCCCGGGAAGCCGTCGTCTGCTGGATCAGCTTCTCCAGCTTCCAGGCGGCTTTCGCCTGCCTGGGTAACGGATTTTGAGATCGCTGGGATGGGAGATCCCGCTTTTCTTAAGGATTCAGCAGCAATTCCTTGTTTTCGACCTGTTTCCAGGAGAGTTTTTATCCCCCTTTCCTCCAACGCAATCTGGCGGGTTTTGGGAACACCGGATGGTTGGGAATCGGGGAAAACCAGAAAAAGAATTGGAAAAATGGGTTGGGAATTCAAAGAGGAGGAGAGGGTGATGCCTGGGCTTGGATGGATCCCAAATGTTTGGATGGGAAAAGTTTGTGGCCTCAGCGTATTCCGGGGGCTCCTCATCCCCATCCCAGCCTGGATCATCCTGGGAATGGGGTTGGGAACCCCAAAAATCAGGAAAACCTTCCCATCCCCATCCCAGCCTAGATCCTCCCAGGAATGGAGTGGGGGATCCCAAAATTCGGGAAAATCTTCTGGTCCCTATCCCAGCCCAGATTTCCCTGCCTGGAAGGATTTGGGATGGGTGATGGAGCCTAAAAAGGTGGGAAATCTTCCCATCCCCATTCCAGCCTGGATATTCCTGGGAATGGGGTGGAGGATCCTAAAAAGGGGGAAAATGTTCCTGTCTCTATCCCAGCCCGGAGTTCCCTGACTGGAAGGGTTCGGGATGGGTGATGGACCCCAAAAAGAGGGAAAATCTTCTCCCCATCCTCAGGAATTGTGGGGACAATCCCTTGGGAATGCAGACCCATTTTGGGAACTGGGAGCTGGGGACCCCCCAGGAGATCCCACACCCCTTTCCCAGAGGAACGGATCCGGCAGGATGGGATTGAAGCCAAAGCACCAAGCAGGAATTTCGGGAATAAGAGCTGCTTTTCCATCCCGAATTCTCGCTCTGTGTCCCCATTCCCAGGTCTCCTGATCCAGCAGGTGATTTTCTTCCTCTGCTTTGTGGCCTTCACCTTCCTGGTGGTGATCCCGCTCCAGGCCGGCACCAGCTCCCCGCTCTTTGGGATCATCCGAAACATGTGGTGAGCCCTCGGGAAGAGCTGGAAATCCCAAGGGATGGCCTGGACATGGCCCTGGATGGGTTTGGGATGTTCCATTTGGGGTTTTTCCAACACTGCTGGGGGTTTCTGCTGCCTGGGGCCGTGTCCTGGGACATTCCCAATGTTTTGGGACATTCCCGATGTTTCTTTTGGGACATTCCCGATGTTTCTTTTGGGACATTCCCAGTGTCCATCCCACTCTTCCCTCCCATCCAGGCCCTTCTGGCTGGCCCTGGTGGTGGCTGTCCTGGTGCAGCAGCTGCTGGCCCGTTACCAGTTCCTGGAGCAGCATTCCCTGTGGAAGGAGCTCACCAACAGGTACGGGGACACCGGGATTGTCCCCGACTGTCCCCACAGTGGGGCTGGGGGCAATTCCAGGCTCCCAAGGAGATTTCTCGGGATGTTTCAGCCTGGATTTTGGTGGAGTGACACCACCGAGGGTGGGCCTGCTCTGCCTCCACCATTTCCGAGACTGAGGGAGATCAGATCCCGCGGGATGGGCGGGATGGGGTCGGTCACCACCGGCAGGTGTCCCTCACTCGGAGGTGGTGTCACCACCCAAGACCAGGGTGACAGAGGGACCCAAGTGTCCTCCTGGTGTGGCAGTGAGGCTCTCCTGGAGCCAGAGTCCCTCCCAATATCCCAATCCCACCTTTTGGCTGGTTCCTCAATCCTTGAGGAGAGATGGAGCTCCTGACAGTTTTCCAGGAGCCCGCGAAGGCATTGGCTTCTCCCCAGGGGATGGAGCTGCCTCAGCCGGACGCAGGCGAGGCCGGGATGTTTGGTTTGGCCGGAGCTTTCCCGGGAAGGGAAGGGATGGGAAAGGACGGGAAGGGCCATCCCGCTGAGTTTGTGTTCCTCGCAGGCGCGCCCTGTACCTCGTCACCTTCCTGCTCTTCCCCACCAACGTCCTGGTGGGGGTCCTGGCCGGAGTGTGGCGCGTGGTCATCTCCGGCCTCTACAACGCCGTCCACTTCTGCCGGCTGGACATCAGCCTGCTGCACCGCGGCGTGGAGACCTTCGACCCAGGTGCGGCCCCGCGGGCTCACCCTGCCGCCGGCGGGGCGGGCTGGGATGGGCCCTCCTTCCCCTGGAGCTGCCGGGACTGGGGGTGGCCTCAAAGCGTTGGAGACGGGACAAAGGCAGCAGGTGGTGCCAGCTCGGTCCTGCTCTTTTATCCCAAAAAACCTGGGATGACCTTTGGGCAGCGTGGCTTCTCCTTATTCCTGCTTGGCCATGCTCTTTTATCTCAAAAAACCTGGGATGACCCTTGGGCGGGGTGGCTTCTCCCCTTTTTGGCCCTGCTCAAAAAAACCCCAAAAAACCTGGGATGACCTTTGGGCAGGATGGCTTCTCCTTATTCCTGCTTGGCCCTGCTCATTTATCCCAAAAAACCTGGGATGACCTTTGGGCAGGATGGCTTCTCCTTGCTCCTTCTTGGTCCTGCTCTTTTATCCCAGAAAACCTGGGATGACCTTTGGGCAGGGTGGCTTCTCCCCATTCCTGCTTGGCCTTGCTCTTTTATCTCAAAAAACCTGGGATGACCCTTGGGCAGCGTGACTTCTCCTTATTCCTGCTTGGTTCTGCATTTTATCCCAAAAAACATGGGATGATCTTTGAGGTTTCACCAGTGGCCACTTCATGTCCTGGGATAAAGGAAGGGGGGACCTCAGGGGGCTTCGGGGCTTCCCCTGCTTT
Source organism: Notiomystis cincta (assembly GCA_013398075.1). Classification (NCBI taxonomy): domain Eukaryota; kingdom Metazoa; phylum Chordata; class Aves; order Passeriformes; family Notiomystidae; genus Notiomystis; species Notiomystis cincta. The sequence continues at coordinate 4,952 of VZRX01021002.1, read as the reverse complement.
TCCCGCTGGGACTCCCTTCCCCGTGGGAGCGGGGAAGGCAGAGCAGGATCCTTCCCTTGGCTCCATGTCGGGAATGTGTCAGGGCGTGGGGAATGGCGTCCCGCTGAGGAGCCGTGCCCCGCAGGGTACCACGCCTACTGCCACTACCTGAAGGTGGAGGTGAGCCAGTGCCACCCGCTGATGAAGGCCTTCTGCGTCCTGCTGCTCCAGCACGGCCGGACGGAGCCGCTGGCACCGCCCCGGGACACACTGCTGGAGGAAGGTGGGACCTGGGAACACCGGGGGGCAGGGACAAGGGACCCTCTGGTGACCTCCTGATGGCTCCTCTTGTTGGAGTGGGGACACCTCCATCCATAGATCCATGGATCCATCCGTCCATCCATCCATCCATCCATCCATCCATCCATCCATCCATCCATCCATCCATCCATCCATCCATCCATCCATCCATCCATCCATCCATCCATCCATCCATCCATCCATCTATCCATCCAGTGATCCCATGCCAAGGTGGGATGGGGCTCCCTGGGATGTGCTGGAATCTTGGTGGCTCCAGAAGGATGGAAATGGGGCTGGAATCTGGGAATCCTGGAATGGTTCGGGTTGGAAGGGACCGTAAAGCCCATCCAGGGACACCTCTCACCATCCCAGGGTGCTCCAAACCCCATCCAACCTTTCCTTGGACACTTCCAGGCATCCAGGGGCAGCGACAGCTTCTCTGGGAATTCTGTCCCAGCCAGGAATCCCTTCCCAATACCCCACCCCAACCTCCCCTTTCCCATCCCTCCATTCCTCATCCCTCTCCCGCTCTCCTGGTGCCATTAGAGGCGCTGAATCCTTTCCCTGCTGCTCCCATCTCCTTCCAGGCCTCCAGCTGATGCATCCCAAGCACCCAGCTCCGGGAAAAGCTCGGATCCGGCGGATCCGGGCGCGCTGGTGGGTGGCCTACACGCTCCTGCACAACCCCTCGCTGACCGCTTCCCGGAAAACCGCGCTGGCCGATCCCGCGGCCAACGGCGCCCAGCTCGGTGTCCCTGGGCCCTGAATTCCCAGGAATTCCACCCCATCCCTGTCACTCTCCTGCTGCCTGGGCGGGAATTTTGGGCACTTCCCGCCCCCTTTCCCAGCCTCTGGACTCTCTCTGAGGGTTTATCCCTAAATCCACGCTGAGCCACTCCCAAGGTCCGGAGATGACACCTCCAAGCCCGGCCTGGATAGAGCCGAGCCAAGGAAAACGCTCCCAGCATCCCAGAAATATTTTGGGAATCACTCCTGCAAAGTGGCCGCTTTTCCAACATGAGACAATTCCCAGGGAATTGGGAGAGGGAGAGAAGCGTGGAGGGATCCTCAGCCAGCCTAAGGAATTCCTCAACCACCAGGAATTATCCCTGGAGCTCCATGGTCTCCCTGTGGAGAAAATTCCCATTTCCGGCCTCTCCATTCTCGATCTCGGCTCCATTCGGGCTCCGTATCCACTCCCGGGATGTTTTTTTCCCCAGTTTTTTGCAGGATCAAATCCCACCTGCTCCCTGTCTTCTCCCATTCCCAGTTTTGTGGCAATCCCACGGTTTTCCAGGGCTGGGATCCATGGAAAGCCTCCCTGGGAAGTGCAGGGGGAGGATAATAAAAGGATACCTCATTCCTACTCCCAGGATGTGCCTTGTCCCTTGCATATTCCCGGTTCCTGGCAGGATTTGGGAGCATCCCAGCCCCGAATCCAGGGAATGGTTGAGATGACCTCTCCCAGCAGGGATTTTGGGGATCTGCTCCAGCTGGGAATGTCAGGATCCAATCTGTGATCCCACTTTAGGGCGATTTTACGGGAAAACCGCTCCCTTCGCCTTCCCAGGGTTTGGGAAAGCCCCTAATCCACAGCTCTGGGAAGGGTGGGAATGGGAACGGGGAATTTTCGGGATAAAACTCTGACGGGATGGGAACGAGGTGGTGCTGGATCACCTCTTCCTGCTCTTAAATCCCTGAATTCCCAGCTTTCTGGGCTGGAATGAGCAGGCTCTCAGCGGCTCCTTCCATCCCAACCACCCCAAAGTTCCCTTGGGAATTCGCAGCCTTCCCTGCACGGAGCCGCCGGATCATCCTGGGATTTCCCTTGGAAGGGACCAGACTTCTTTCCGCAGGATCCTGAGGACCACATTCCCTCCCTCTGGAATGTTCCCAGCACCCTCAGGGTCATTCCTATGCTTTGGGGTTTCCTTGGAGATTCCTCCCCTCTTCCCAGGATTTCCTCCCAGCCCATCCTGACTCCTGCGGCTCCAAAGGCGGCCTAAAATCCCTTTAAAAATTCCCCAAAATCCCTAAAGTAAATAAGAAAACATTCCATAAAATCCATGGCAGCCCCGTGCCATGGGTGGGGCTGGATTTTGGGATCTGTTTCGACAGCCCCACCCCGGACTCCCTGGAGATGGCAGGGGGTGGATCCATGGATTTGTGGGGTTTCTGGGATAGGAGCAGCGCCCCGAGCGGGATTTGGGATTTTCTTCCCCTTCCCGGCGGTTCCCGGCTCACCCGGAAACCCCAGATCCGCATCCTCATCCCCCCTATCCCGGAGCGTGTGGGGACGAGATTCTGGGAGCTGATCCAGCTTGGAACGGCCCTTGAAGGAAAATTTTCCATGTGGGAATGGTAATTCGGAGCTGGGAGGGAGGCAGAGGAGTTGGGGCATCCCTGGATTTGTCCCGTGATTCCAGCTCAGATCTCCCTGCAGCTCCCGAGCCGGGAATGCTGAGTCCCTGTTTTTTTGGGATAATCGATGCTTAAAATCACTGATAATTCCCATCAAACCCTGGCCAAGGGGGAGGAATTCCCTTTCCCAAAGCTTCTCTGGAAGATGGGCAGAGAATTCCAGGCCTGGCTGAGACCCTAAATGGAATTTTTCCATCCTTATGCCTGTCTCCCAACCCTGTTCCCGGCTAGAATTTCGGGAATAAACCCCTGCATCCCACAATTCTCAGGGATAAAATCGAGGTTAAAGGCTGGATCCCGACAAAAGAACTCAAAAACTTTCACTGGGGCCGTGGTTTTTATCCCACAATGGGAAAAATTGTTGGAATCCAGGGGCTCCTGGATCCTCCTGGGAAGTTTCTGCCTCGGGACCCCCATGGAGACCTCGGCTGGCCATTCTCTTTCCCTAAAATCTGCCTGGATAAGGAATTTCGGGGGATGAACCCAGGAGGGATTTGAGAAAGCTGGGAGGATTCTCTGGGAGAGGGAAGGATTTGGAGGATCTGAGGGGATTCTCTGGCACTGGAAAGGATTTGGGAAAACTGGGAATGGCAAAAGTGTCTCCTGATCCAGGAGGGTTTGGGACAATCTGGGGCAGCCCAGGATTTTGGGATTTGGGGATTTTGGGATGCACAGAGCAAGCGAAGCCCAGCTGGTTTAGAAAAAAAAAAAAAAAGAGTTTATTAAAGGTATTTATAAAAAGTAATCATTAATTAAAGGTGTTTATTAATTAAAGGTGTTTATGAAATGGTAATTATTAATTAAAGGTGTTTATTACAGGTATTTCTTCATTAAAGGCATTAATTAAAGGCATTAATTAAAGGCATTTATCGCTGTCCCTACAGGGCGTTACAAGGCCGAGGGGCTGCAGGGTGTGCCCAGATCCCACCGGGAATTCCGGCACCGGAGCTCGATCCGGACCCGGGGGCGATGGAGATTCCCAAATTCCCCCCGAGGGGTTCCCCGGGACAGCTGGATAAGGGGTGTTTGTCCCGCCGGCAATGCCGGAGCACTTAGGGAATGTTTATGGCTTAAGGGCAGCTCGGCTTCTCTGCTGTTCCCGATCTTTCCCCCATCCCGCTGGCTCTCCCACCGGGAATGGTTCGGGAATCTTTGGCTCAGTCCCCCCCCGCAGCCCGGTGGGTCCGGCCCAGACGAGTTTTTGGGATCGCGGAGAGGGCGTTGGAATTCCCGCGGCATCCCGAGGGTTTGGAGGCGCTCGGGATGCTCCCGGCGCTCCTACGGGGACAAAACCCGGGAATTTCCTCGCGGAACTGCCGGATCCAAGGCCACGGCTCCATCCCCATCCTCTGTCACAGCCGCGTCCCCCAGAGCCCCGTTCCCAGGCTGTTTTCCCGCTCCAGGCCATCCTGGGAAGGGATTCGATCCTTGAGTCCCTCCCCGGTGGCTCTGGGTTGTCACCATCGTCACCTCCCGCGGCCACCCTTGGATCTGCGGAGGGAGAAAAGCGGGATGCGGCGCGTCGGGACAGCCGGGAAGCGACGGCTGGATCCGGGCTGGATCTGCCCCGCATTCCCTGAGCTGCGCCAGGAACGGGAGGGGCCGGATCCCAGAAGCTCAGCGAAGGCGCTACGAGAGGGAAAAACTACGGAAAAACGGGAATCCCGAGGCGCCGCTCCCCCTTTACCAGAGCAGCGGCGCCAGAGCCAGCGGCAGCATTCCCAGGCGGAATTCCCAGGCTGCCGCGCCGCTCCTGGCCGCCTTGGGCACGTGGTAGACGATGACGAGCTTCTCGCCCATCCCGGAGGGATCCAGCTCCTCTCCCTTGGCGCAGCTGTGCCCGCCGGGGTGCCCGGCCTGCGGGTCGTCGCGGGGCAGCTCCTCGGCCGGGTTCTCGGAGCCGGCCAGCGCCACGTTGACGGACACATCCCGGATTCCCACGTCGTTGACGGCCAGGCAGGTGTAGGTGCCCTCGTCCTCCTTGCCGAAGTTGGGGATGGCCATGGTGCCGTTCTTGAAGGCCAGGAAGCGCTGCCGGCCCTGCTTGGCGCCGCCGTCCCGCGCCACCGTGGGCCCGCGGATGTCCAGGCGGCTGCCGGAGGTGCGGATTTTCCAGTGGATCTCCGGCGGGGGGCTGCCGGCCACGCTGCAGTGCAGGGTCAGCGTGAGGCCGTCGCGGGGCCCGGCGCGGGCCGGGCTCGACAGGTAGGTGAGCTGGGCCGAGGGCGCCACGCAGAACCGCCCGGGGATGG